>LPNX010423513.1:12088-73412 GCA_001517045.1 Pseudotsuga menziesii
CCTCAGCTCTGGTCCACTCTGATCACTAGTCAAAGTCAAATATTACAAATGACACTTGTCATGTTGGCCCCACTTACTATTTATCGTCCATTGACCTTTTTCTTGTTTCGGCCATTCTGAACCCATACGGAGTCTATTTTCCGAACCGTTTCCACCATTGGAATCAGCACGATGAGACCGTCATGATGGTCACCTCGTTGCATTATTTTTTCTACGTCATTTTTTGCCCATTTTTTAGACATCACTAGTTGTCTCGGTTTGCACGCCACTTTGGCCCTTCTCCGTTTTTCCCACTGTTTATATCGCCGGATTCATTTTTTTGAGCTCATGATGATGCTTGAGATCATTTCTCGCTCTCACTTGGTACAATTTCAACATTGTGTCCCGACACCTTGCTGCCTCGATTTGCGCACCACATCGGCCACCATCAGATTGTTCCACAATTTTTACATGAGCCATCCACTCCTGTCACACTGCAAATGTTCCGTTATTTTGCCACCATTCATTCACCCCGCAAGGAGGCCCACCAGTGTTTCCCCCCCCCCACACCCTCGTTCCTGGTCATCATAAATGTTCCTTGATTGAACACTTCCTCCTTGCCTGGCCCTCCATCAATTTAGAGTCTTCTTATTTGCTTTCAGACTCCTTAAAATTGAAAGCAACCATGAGAATGAACTGTCCTGGGCTCGTAAAATCCACACGACAGTACCATTCCATTCATTCAGAGTCTTCTTATTTGCTTTCAGACTCCTTAAAATTGAAAGCAACCACGAGCATGAACTGTCCTGGGCTCGTAAAATCCACACGATAGTACCATTCCATTCATTCAGAGTCTTCTTATTTGCTTTCAGACTCCTTAAAATTGAAAGCAACCATGAGCATAAACTGTCCTAGGCTCATAAAATCCACACGATAGTACCATTCCATTCATTCAGAGTCTTCTTATTTTCTTTCAGACTCCTTGAAATTGAAAGCAACCACGAGCATGAACTGTCTTGGGCTCATAAAATCCACATGACAGTACCATTCCATTCATTCAGAGTCTTCTTATTTGCTTTTAGACTCCTTAAAATTGAAACCAACCATGAGCATGAATTGTCCTGGGCTCGTAAAATCCACACGATAGTACCATTCCATTACTTCAGAGTCTTCTTATTTTCTTTCAGACTCCTTAAAATTGAAAGCAACCACGAGCATGAATTGTCCTGGGCTCGTATAAATCCACACGACAGTACCATTTTATATACACACTCCTTCTCATTCCCTAACCCATGAAGTAGTCCCCCCATGCCTCTTGGCACCATGATCGATCCTCTCGGCAGCACCCCCAATTAGGTCTCCTTTGTTCAAAGTATTCTGCAGTCTCCTGCCATTTTACCACAGCTTGAGTCTCCCTCAGCCCAGTCACCTTCCAGATGCAACACAGCTATGATCCCCTTACCACTCGTCAGTTTCATATGCTGCCCGATCATCCCCGCCATCATACTCTGAACAAAGGAAGTTTGAGTCCACCCACTCTACTTGCCCATTTATTCACCCAAGTTTCTCAATCCTACCATCAATACTATCACATTTCAGTTTTCCACCTCGCGCTCCTGTCAAGGAAACATCATCGCCTTGGTAGTTGTAGGTCTCCCTCTGTCGACGACAGCCCCTCTATTCCAGAGGATAGACCCAGAGGCCCCTGCGCCTTGGACCCATAACCATCTGTGGTGAGTGCCTACGGACCATTTTAGGAGGAGTCATCATTGCCTCTCCGAATGGTTGTTTCTCACATGCTCGACTTCAGCACCTTGATCGCATCGTTGAGAATCGCGCAGGATTTAGATCCCTTCCATTATTTGTCGAAGACCTCGTATTTCCCCCGACTCTAGCACATTGGTGAGTCACTTCAGAACGACCAGATATATGTTCCTGTGGATGTCTGGGCTACGTTGGCGATTGTATTCGGAAGCCATCCAGTTCCACGCTTCCTTGAGTACCCAGTTCAGTTCCAATTCAGTGTACCATTGCGAGTATGACCCTTGTCACTCTGATCCAGCAACTCATCAGTTCCTTTGGTACCACATTCAGTAGCACTGCTGTCATTTCAGAGCATCAGTTTTTTAGCTCAGACATGATTAGCCCAACAGTATGTCCCAGATTTGTGTCCCTTCTAGACCCTTATGATATACACAGTGGTTTTTTATGTATCATACAGGTCCCTCTTTTGGGCCTCACAGTTATGTTTATGTATCTTGATACGAGCATGGGAATGCCCGCCTCGTCCATATGATCAGATGATTCCTCATCCATTATTGAGGTTATGTACTTTTAGTTCTTGTAGTTGGTTCGGGATCGTTGTTCCGGGCTTCAGTTTGTTCCTTCTCTTCTCCACACCCCAGGAAAACCATTTATGACTTATGATGTCCATCGGCCATACGATGAGCTCCTGCCCTCGCACATCAAGGGGCAATCTGTTAACACCCAAAAAGTGTTCACTACCTCATCTACCCCATTACATGGCTCATTTGTCCATTTTCCTACCATATTTCCCTTAAAAACCCTGAAAATCCCACTAAAAAGCTTCCAAAAGGCCATAAAACCATCTAAAAAGCCTCCAAAAGGCCTAAAATGCCTCCAAAAGGCATTTTCCTCTAAAAATATCCAAAATTCCTCCAAAAATAGCAAAAATCCCCAAAAGGGAAGAAAAAATATAAAATAATGAGGAAAAGGAGGAAAAAACCCTAAACAACTGCCCTAAACCATATGGTTTCCAAAACCATGGGCCAACACTCCACCACTAAAAAAATATAAATAGGTGATGGAGACCCCTTATTTCACATCCACAATCACAAGCATCCTTACTCTGCCAAAATTGCTCTTGAAACCCTAGCTCACCCTTTGAGCTACTTTCACAATTGAGAGCCCCTTTTGGCCCATTTCCACCACCAGAGAAAGAGAAGGAGCAGCTGGAGCTCGGAGCAACCTCTCGGATCAGCGCAAAGAGCTTCACCAACCTCCACATTGGAGGTAATATCAATAAAAAGCCATTCTTTATATTTTACTGTTTTGTTTCATGCACGTGTTTTAGATTAGTTTTTATTCCTGTTTAGCATTTTTATTTCCATTTTACTGAACTGCTACTAAGGAGTCCATTCTCCTTAGTAGGTGCTCATTCACACAAGCTAGGGGTAAAACCCTAGACACAGTCATAATAGAAATGTCTAGCATTGGGTGAAACCCTGGTCTGGAAACTTACATACCCATTGGACCATGTTAGGTTCAAATCTAGAAAAGATTGCTCAATGCATTGTAAATTGCAACTTGTAAGTTGTAACCCAAAAAACAACACAATTAGTTTTTCCTTACATAGCCTTGATAGTGGGGGGTTATCAAATCAATTCACCATCCATAGATATGACTCATATGAGTATTCAATTTCACATCATATTCTCAAATACTCAAGTGACTTGTAAGTTGTGATATCAAGTGACTCGGTGAACAAAAAGATGACAGATGGAAAATCGAGTTGGCAAGTGGCATCATCTCATACCAAGATTTAATGAAGTTGGTGAATCAATAATGCATGCTAATGCCATTAAATTCTTTGAAAGTGAACATCGAATTGTGAGTCACAATCCTGACTCACCGACTTGAACTTGGCACTAGGAAGCCTAGTGGCCCAATGTGGTCCATGTCGATTGCGATTGAGATCCTCATCCGTGATCCGACTATTCAAGGGCACTTGAGAATACTCTAAGTCTCGAATCTCCCATAGTCCATTGAATCCTTGGATAGGAAAATTTTGTAGCTGCCCTTCTGTTGCACATTTACCGAGGCTTACTCAATTTCATTATTGTTGGCTTGCGTGGGCAGACCTGGGTTTACTATAATCAACCAACAACACCCCTAGCTCACCGGCCCTTTCAGCGACAGACCGCAAAGCGGCCTGAAGTCTCACCCGAGGTGATTCTAATGGGTTGGCCAAGGACTCAAGTGTCTTGGACCAGGTTCTGCGGAAGTCCTACTTGCGACTCACGGCCCTTCTAGCTGTGAGGTCTCTTCCTCTACGCGTCGCATGACGTTCTGCTCATGTCGTGCGATCTCCTCGTCTCGCAGCTCTTCTAGCCACGAGGTATACCTTTATACCACCACGCAGTCCTTCTCTATGTCATGCACTTTCCCTAAGTCACGATATCTCCAACCTTACCACGTCACCGTGCACCGTGCGACACGCAGCTCCTGCCCAACGCTAAGTCCTCAAACTGCAGTATCGCGCACCACAGCTCCTCTGTCGGTGCGGTATCACCTCTCTGTGATATCCTACCTCTGCGGTTTAGCGCACTTAGCGTTGCTCGTGTCGACGTGCAAGACTCAACATACAAGGCTAATCAATACTGCAACTAGTGACTATTTTATGCAAAGCATAAATGAACCACATACAACATGCCAAAGACTATGATTTATACTTTTCCTTCTATATTACTGTGAACTGATTAACACTTTCATTCATTAAACTGTAACCAAAATCCATGAAATGAATGTGAAATGCATAAGTAAACATAGCAAATAATCCAATCACATGACACACGATTTTAATGTGGTTCACCTCCAGGATGGAAGTTACATCCACAGAACTGTGTTTTCTTATAGCTCAGGGGAAGGTAAAACACAGTTCTGCTGCACCGCATATGCAGCTCAAGATATTCTCTCTTAGATATTGTTTCTATCTATATTTCTCTCCTACAATATACTCTTCCCTCTTTGTCGATCCCTGCGGATCATTACATGCATACTCTATAAGCCAGCTACTGGTTACAGTAAGATTGCTACCGCTAATAACAGAACCAAAGCTCGGCTTTACAACAGTCTAATGGTATGCAAAGCACTACTACGACTGAATGACTCAACTAACTGACCAACTAACCAACCCTTTTACAATACAAAATATATCCTTTTATAGGCAGCCTGAAGGTCTTGCCATTACAACACTGTGGGCCTGTCCCAACAGTAACCCAAAACCCTAACTAGTGACAGTCGACCATATCTGTACTTGAGGTAGCCGCTTTCCATTACACCATAGCTCTCTGCAGTCTTCCATGCCTCCCGGCATTGATAATGGGTACTATGCACCACTTCTCTTTTCTGTCCTTCGTCTTCAATGCTTCAGCCTCGTTGCTCCTTCTCCTTTATGAGGGTCACTGAGCCCTCCTGTCTTCTGCTGCTGCCTTCAATGCAGTGGGTGAGCTCTCTCTTCTTGGCCGCTCAGGTACCATTACCTTTATTGACTTCTCTATCTAAAAATTCATGGTTTCCGTCTCTGCTCTGCAGCTGGAAACGTGCTACGGTGTCGTAGCTCTGTCTTATCTTCTTTTCGCCAAAACTTATCTCTCTGCTAAACTAGCAGCTTCTTCTGTAGCTGTGAGACCCTGCTCCAACAGTCCCCTAACACTTACTTGTGGCTCATCCTCGAGCCACCACCAGCGGGATTCTCCTACTGTAGCTTTGCCGTGGCTTCCTGCGAAGTCCTCTACAACCTATCTCGAAATCTTGCAACTTCCTGCTGCATCACTTTGACATGCTCTCGTGCCGAGTCAAGCAAAGCTCGACTAATACTGGCGTCTTCTCTGGCGTCAGTTTTCTCTCTAGTGGCAGTGAACTCCTTCACTTTCTGCTCAACTGTATCGACTATCTCTGCGATTTTCTCTTGATATGGTTGAAGCAGGTCATTAATGTGTATCTCCTTTGTTCTTAATTGCTGCGCTTCCTGCTGCAAGTGATTCATCTCTTTCGCCTTCCCCATCTTCTGAAGAGATACCAAGCCCTTAATTTCTTCTTTCATTGCTGCTTTCTTGGCTGGGCTGTTGGCATCCCATAAGTTGGCATAGCGCACGCCTATGGGCGCGCCACTTGCTATCTGCAGAAACTGGGTATGGGGCAGCTCCTTCCACCCGACAAATGCGCAAAGTATAAGCAACTAGGAAAAATGGAAATGATGGTTTGCTTCATCCTGAGCTGCCAAGCAATCTGCTTGAAGCATATTCAATAAGAATAAAGACCAATTGAACTGTTCCCCCTCTGTGACCTATATGGCAAGGTGAATTACGGATCCTGTAACTTCCTTTGGTCGGACCTTGGTTAGCATTCTACCCGCGAGTAGAATGGCGATGAATCTAAGTGTCTCATTTGCTATGCTTGAGATGTCATAAGCCTGTCCTCCTCTCTGCAACTGATACTTAGTTACTAGGGCTTGTGGTAACTTGGAGTCCTTGGTTTTTCCTGCTGTCTGTATATCAGGGTGTTTACCCGTCTTGGACAGGCCAGTGATACGATGTATCAAATCGACGTTTAGGTCGACCTTGTTTCCTAACAAGAGGTACCCTCCGTGTACACAAGAGAGTAAAATGCGCACCATGGCATTAACCTCTGCACCCCATCCAAAATGAGGTAATCTCAGCAAATTGAGCAGACCTGACCGCTCAAGAATATGGACATACAGCAGGGGAACACATTCATCTCTCCCTGTCCTTGGGTTCTTCTCAAGCTTTAAATAGTTATCCGGCTTGAACTGAGGATATGTCTTACAATATCTCAGGTTATAATCTGCAAATTTAACAACAGCAGCATATCCCACTAGATATCCATTTTCCTTTACTTGAGAATCAATGGGTGGTATGGGAACAATATACTTAGCATTCTTAGGAAATATTACCTCTAGTGCGCCTTCAACTCATGGTATCATGTAGTCTATTCTGCTATGAACTTCTTCCTCATGCTATGAACCGAATTCATCATTGACCTGAGATTGGCTCCTCGTCTGTGGTTGCTGTCTGGGCTGTGACGAACTTGGCGGAGCACCCTTGGATGTCGTCGTCATAGCACCTGCACGGCTGTGACACTGAAATCTTCTCAAAACATTTTCTAGAGGCTCATCCTCAGACAGGACCCACTCAGTGTAAAACGACGGACGTGCAATGGCTGCAACTTCTGAAAATCACAGCACTCTGTAACAAGCTTAGATCTTCACAGGGGACTCTTAACACTGCACTCTATAGCTCTCGGTTTTTCTGCGAACGTAACCGTCCCGATTGGATACTTTTTGATTTTATGCCCACTACGATAATCCCGGACACAACGGTCATCTAGAGTGAACCCGTCGGTCGTAATAAATGCCTGGAGAAGACCACACCTGTCATCCCTTCCTTCATAAATGTGGACATCCGATCGAATTTCCCTCAAAACATGTGTTTACAGGCATCGGTCTCGTCGGAGATTTGCCAAATCTGGAAAATTTTATTATACTGCTGCCAAATCTACGGTAAGATATACCGGTCATTACCTCATTAAATACCTGTTAGATGCTGACTTGACTAGCCCTCTGTCGGTTGTAAAACTGACTACGTGGAAAAACTGAATACGTGGCATGGGGAAACATCGCGCTGCCGCGATGCGACTCTGCATCACCTGCATACAACAATACCTTCTTTTTTTTTTTAAATTGGCCTTGTGCGATTCCTCCTACTTTAGAAAATATGTGCCGGTGTAGATTAGTTCCTGGTGCGATGCCTCCTTTCAACTACACTGGACATCTGCACCACCATAAACTGGCTAAGCTAGGGCTGAGAGGCAGGGTGGCTATCACTATAAATCTTAAGCCTACTACCATTAATCCATGTGGGAAGAAGCTCCCCATTCATCTGGCTGAGCTAAACGGCACCTCCCTCTGTGACTTGTTGTATCTGATATGACCCCAGCCAATGCATCTTGAACTTTCCTAGAAACTTAATGAATTTGCTGTCATAGAGGATCACTAGGTCTCCGATCTAGAAAGTCTTGCTCTTAATGTGTCTGTCGTGCCAAGCTTTTTCTCGTGCCTTCTACACTTTCTGATGGAATTCGACGATGAATTTGTCTTCTTCTAAGGCAAGCAGCTATGCTAGCCTTTCCTCCACTGTGTCTGTATCATTCATCCCTGTAATCTGAGCGATTCTTAATTTGGGAAGGATATACTCCATAGGCATAATAGCCTCCTGTCCATGCACCAAGCTGAAAGGTGTGTGTCCCGTAATTTTCTTGCATGTGGTCCTATACGCCCATAATATAGCATTAACTCTGAGGTCCCAATCATTCCTCTGGCTGTTGCAGATCTTAGTGAGAGAATTTTCTAAAATCTTATTAAAGGCCTCCACTGTACCATTAGCCTGTGGGTGGTAGGGAGTGCTCTTATGGTGCTGAATCTGGAATTCTTCGGTCAATGCCTCAATAGTGCTACTTAAGAAATTTGTTCCTTGATCACTCATCAAAATTACTAGGCATCCAAATCTACTAATGATGTTTTCAAAAAGGAACTATGCAGCTGTGGCAGCATCACAATTTCTTACTGCTTTTGCCTCTGCCCATCTGGTGAGGTATTCTGTTCCAGTGATAATATATCTTGCCCCCGTGTGCTTTCTTGGTGGGTTGATAGGACCCACAAAATCTATAGCCCATTTTTCAAATGCGTGCAGTGTGACCTGCGGTCGCAGCGGCATTTCATCGCGTCGCGAGGGTTTTCCTACCCTCTGGAAGATATCCCAGCATCTACAAAACTCCTTGGTGTCTTTATGCAACATAGGCCACCATAATCCTGCCTCCAGGATTTTCTGCGTAGTCGGATTTCCTGCGAAATGACCTCCTGCGGTTCCTAAATGTGCCTCTCTGATAATAACGTCTTTTTCATGCGGCATCACACATCTGCACAGAACTTCATCCGGGCCTAACTTGTATAGGTGTCCTGCAATAAGGGTGAAGTCTGCTACTTTAACAACCAACTGCTTCTTTTGCTACTTAGTAAACTCCTCAGGTGCTACTCCTGTAGTGAGAAATTGAATAATATCAGCATAGTACTCATCTGCGATCTAGATAGAAAACAATGGTGCATCTGGCAGATTGTCATCTAGGTTACTTGGTTCTTCTCCTGAGTCTATCCGTGACAGGTGATCAGGTCTGACATTCAGTCGGCCTGGCTTCACGATGATTTCAAAATCATACTCCTGAAAGAGGAGTAACCATCTACAGATTCTCCCCCCTAACAATGGCTTATTGACCAAATACTTCAACACGGAATGGTCAGTGAACATCTTAAATGAGGCACCCAACAGGTAGTGCCTGAACTTCTGCAGCATGTACACCATAGCTAGGCCTTCTCTCTCTGTTTTGGTGTAGTTCTTTTCTGCTGTTGAGAGCTTTCTGCTGGAGTATGCGATAGGATGGTCAATGTCCCATTCTCCTGGTTGTGTTAAAACAACCCCTAATGCGATGCCAGACGCATCCACATGTACATGAAACGGCTTAGTCCAGTCTGGAAATACTAAGATGGGTGCTGTAACCATCTTCTCTTTAAGTGTGTCTAGACTCTGCTGACATTCCTCATTCCATAGGAAGTTTACATCTTTCTTTATCAATTTCTCCATTGGTGCTGTAATCTTTGCGTAGCCCTTGATGAACTTTCTGTAGCACCCAGTATGACCAAGTACTGTCCTCAGTTGCTTGACTGAGTTGGGTGCTGGAAGGTTTACAATGATGGCGATCTTCATGGGATCTACCATCAAGCCTTGTCTGCAAACAATGTGACCCAACAAAATACCAAATGGTGCACAAAATATACATTTCTTCAAAAGATAGGAGTGATAAACACCCTCGTAACTAGAGCTATCAGGATCTCGGATGAAGACCACTTGTCCAATGTCTTCCAAATGAATGGTTATAACAAAAATCAAATCACGAAGGTTATCCATAAAGCTCGCAAAAAATCTCGAAAGCAAAGAAAAAACATTGATGGAACTAAGATCGTGCTTCCTTACATTAAAGGAACAACAGATGTGATAGCCAAAATTCTTCGTAGAAAGGACATGAGGGTAAATTTCTCTCCCCCAAACTCGGTAGGAAGAATGTTAGATTCCTCCAAAGACCCTGTAGATCCATTTAAATAGAAGGGTGTCTACGGTATCCCCTGCTCTTGTGATATACCATATATTGGGGAAACTGGACGCTCCATCCAGGCAAGACTCAAAGAACATTGCACAGACATCAGGCACGATCGTCATCAGAAATCAGCACTAGCTGAACATGCCCACCACTCACGCCACCACATACGCATTGAAGAGACAAAGTTAATCGCCAGAGAGGAACATTGTAGAAGGAGAAAAATCAGGGAGGCCATTGAGATAGAGAAGGCTCCATCAAATTTGAACAGGGATGATGGCCTCAAGCTTAATGAGAGCTGGCGCCCCATAATTCACCGTCTTAGAAACAATATTCCGCACACAAAAAAAATAACTCTAGTAGTCTCTAAAAACAAAAATTAAATTTATTAAAAAACCTAAAAATTTATTAAAAACCTAAAAATTTATTAAAAACCTAAAAACAATTTTAAAAAGCTTTAATAAAATAAAAAATTCACTAAATTAATATAATTTCAACCAAAATATAAATAAATACTTCTATTTAACAATCAAATTTGTCTTAAAAATTTATTTCATTAAGTAATATTTTGTTAAAATTATTTTAAAAAAAACCATTTAATACTTATTTTTAGGTTTTAATAGTAAACTTTTAAGTAATTTTAATTAAAATTAAATTAATATTAACTACAACCTTAAAGAAAGTTTTTAGGTTTTAATAGTAAACTTTTAATTAATTTAATATAGAACTACAACGTAAAGAAAGCCTTTTACATTTTATTCCTAAAACTAAAAAATTTTAAACAAGTTTTTAAAAAAGAAAATTAAAATTATTGACTTATAAACTACTCTACAAATAAATAATAACGATTTATTATTAAATTCTCAGCATTGAGATTGTCGTCTAAACTAATAAAACTTATTCTCACACATATTAATACTATCTTTCGTACCTATTTTAACCTTGAGACTTTCTCCTGATGATGAGCCCTACTTTGCGGCTCGAAACGTTGAGAAGAAATTACAACTAACGCAGTCTTCCTCCCCACCATCTTCATCTTTCACTGCGTGATCATGAACAGCTTAACATTTCTTCAAGTTTAGAGAAATCTGGTACTGCCTACATTTCTCTAGCATCAATCTTAAGTCTCCTGTATGCTTGTCGATTAGTCCAAATACAGTCCAATCATCAAAATATACTTCTAAGAATTTATGAATGTATTCTTTAAATACAGCAACTACTACTCTAGAAAATATAGCTGGTACTTTCTTAAGACCAAAGGGCATTACCGTATACTGGAACAAGCCCCATTCTGTTGCAAAGGTGGTCTTGGATCGATCTTCTGGATGTATTCTGATCTGATGGTAGCCTAAAAAGCCATCAGTGAAGGAGTAGAACTCCTATTCTCCCACGTTGTCTAATACCTCATCAGTGAACGGTGTCAAAAATGGATCATGAAGCAATGCATCGTTGAGCTTGCGCAGATCGACACAGATCCTGATGTCTCCTTTTGTTTTCTTTTCTTGTACGACCATGGGGCTAACCCATTCGCTTTCTTCTACCGGCTCAATGATGCCTGCTGCTAGCATCTTATCGATTTCGTCCTTTACTTTTTCTTTGTAGCGTAGATACAATCTATATGGACGCTGCTTGACTGGTCTAGCATCCTCCTTCAATGGTATCCTCATAACTCCAAGTTCTCCAACTATTCCCTTCATCTCTGTGAACTTGGTGGGAAATAGGTCCTGATAGTCATGTAACAAATCTGCAATCTGTCCTACTGTTTCATCATTCCAATAGTCTCCAATAGAGGCAAACTTAGGTTCTGCATCTGTGCCAATATTGATCTTTTTAATCTTGATAGGTTCGGTGATTGCTGGAATCTCTAACTGTGGTCCCCCAACATTGCAAGTCCCTTTTGACTTGGAAATGTTGGTGTTGTGAGGATCCTCATCCTCATCCTTATCTTCATTGTATGGCTTTGCTGCGAAATTATAGCACTCAAGCGCGTCTTGCAACTAGTTGGCCCACTTAGGTTGAGCCTGCACTGATATGGTGCAGTCCTCGAATATCTTGATCTTGATTATGTCTAGGGCCTGGGCAACACTTGGATGTTCTAATTCAAATGCGAAGGTGAGTAGGAAACTGTCTGTCATAAGTGACCATGTAGTCTTCCCCTTGCGCAACTCGGTCTCTGTGTACCAGTTCCTTGGAACTGTGTCCAATGTGTGAATGAATCTATGAACCCATTCATCCTCGGGAATGTCTGACCAGTTCTGTTCACATGTCTGAATTTGTGTCCTGGGATCTGTTTCTCCTGTGTACTTGTGCTGTACATACTCTTTGTCGACAGAAAATATGATCGCCATCAATCTTTTAATATCATCCCATGATGCAATATTCTCTTTATGTGCATACCACCATCTTGCAGGTGTGGCTCATACTGCAAGATCCATAGCGGTGATCCTCTACTCGTAATGAATCTGTTGCCCAAACTACTCAAGGAAGTCCTGAATATCTGTCATACCTTGATATGATGGGATCTCAGTGATCTCTACGCCAATCCATCGTAGTGACTTACTCATAAACGCACATCTCCGCGCTGAGACTTCGTAAAGTCTGTTCTACCAGTTCTCTAGACCAACATTGAAATCTGATGCACATGAGCTGTCGCATCGCCAACTAATGTTCCCTTCTGCAGTTGGATTGATGTAGTCATTCTGGTTCGCAGTCATCTAGTAGATATTATCCAAGTTTTGTGCCTCCTCCTCTGCTCGGATAGGTTCAATGTATCTAGGACCCTGGTGAGGATCCAACGGCGCAATGACCCCAATCTGTGCATCCTCAAAGGTCATTTGTATTCTCTTTAGGTCAATGACAGCCTTGCTATCGATCACCCAATAGATACTTAATAATGCTGGATACGGTCGACTGTCACCAATGATTTCTATAACCTCAAAGTCTGCAAAGCTGCGAACTCCGTCAATGTCAACTGGCACTTGTGGCAGTCGACCGAATGGTGATACTCACTGTTGGTTAGCTAATCTCAGGTGGATAGGTGATCTAACTAATTGAGGGCTACCCATCTATTCCCATGTCTGCTTAGTCAAAATGTTCACCTCTGATCCTAGATCTAAGACGACTTCATCCATTTCAAATTCTCCAATCTGTGCTGTGAGCTTCATCTCTCTTCTAGTCCTTGTATGTCCTGTAATATTATGCACAACGCGGTGTGCACTGCCCAATAGAGAAGGTTGTTGACACTGATCTATGATGCGCTGTAGCTCGCTAATAGATTTTTCATTTCTCACGAGTTTCAAGCAACTGCGCAGGAAGGATTGTACACTTCCTATCGATTCATCCTCGTCGCATCGTCCCGATGTGGTAGCCTGCAGTATCTGTTCAGGGCTATCGCCACAAGGTGCTTGCTGCGGTACGCCCCTAGATGGTGGTACCTGCGATCCTGATTGTGTCAGTTCATCAAAGGAAGCCTTGGCTTTGTGAAATGTCTCTTTATTCTTCTGTAGGTCGAGTGTTGTTGCTTTACTAGGAGCTCTGCGCACCCACTCCTGCCCTATGTTCTTTTTAATCTCCTCCGATGTCCTACTAGTGGAAGCACCGCTACAAGTCACAATATTAACTCTTGGTTCTAGCTCTGCCTGCTCAGCAGTAATAAGCTGGATGTTCTGGTGTACTGCTGGCTTAGGGTCTTTGATATTAGCTATTAAGGTAGGACACTCTTCTATGGTATGATCATAAGATTTGCAGTAGTTACAAGTGGTAGTGGGTCTTTGACAGTCCCTAGCATAGTGTCCTACAATTCCACAGTTATAAAAAGTGATTGGTCCATGACCACAGCCAAAACCTTCTCCTCTGCCGAATCCTTCTCCTCGTGAAAAGCCTCCTCCATAGCCTCATCCTCTGAATCCTCCTCCACGGCCACCGTAAGCTGGATCAGGCTGTGGTCCTGCTGCTGGACCCCATGTTTCTGACTGGACTCTGTATACGTCATATTTTCTATCTAACATGAGATCATAGGCTCGGAAATCCTGTTCATTATGTCCGACCGAGTTGCAGAAGACACAGTATAGGTTCTTAGGGGTTTGTACATACTTCTGAAGCAAAGGGAATTGCTGAGGCGGATGTCCTTGTGTTTTGCATATTTCACACCATGGCCCTTGCGTTCGTGGTAAGGGGTTAGGAGCCTCTGACGCTAAATACTCTACAAAGACTGGACAGTTGTCTTTGGTATGACCCTGTGCTCTACATTTTAAGCACCATATGTCTTGCATAACCTATTTTCCTTTCTTAAGTTCATGTATCTGTAATGTGAGGTTGGCCAACTGGTTGTGTAGAGTTGTCATGCCTGTACTGGTTTCAGCTAAGGGTGAAGCTTATAGCTTCATTGCCATCTCCAATGCGTCATCCCGCATCTGGATTTTTTGCTGCATTAGTGGTAATATTATGTGAGGGAGCAACGCCGCAATAAACCATTCCTTATGCTGCTCCGGTGCAAACTCAAAGCTTACTTGATCTATAAGAGCTTTGAATTTCTGGTCAAAGTCCCATACTAATTTTGATGGTAGCTGCTTAATATCCTTGAGCTCTGTTATGCACTGAGACTCAGACTTAGGTTTCTTGAACACTTTAATCATGGATTTCTTGACCTGGGCAAGTGTCTTGGGTTCTGTGGTATACTTTATGTACCATGTTAAAGCTTGATCTCTGAGTGTGGTGACCAACTGTACAAGTTTAAGGTTATCGTCATTGATTGTTTTAATGGTCCACATGGCTTCACATAGAAACCAATGTTGTTCTGGGTCCTCTGCTCCTATACCCTTAAAGGTAGGTAACTTCATATCATCTCCCATTCTATTTCTCTGTGGTGGGTTCTGATTGACTGGATTACTTCCACTCAGTGGTGTAGGTGAAGGTGATGTAGCTGTAGTAGGTACTGTCTGTGAGCTACTGGATGGAGTACCTACGGGATTACTCTGAGTCCCGGTCTGTTTCTATGGGGTATAGGGATGGTAAGGGGTACCCCCCTCTGGTTCTTCTGTAGTACTAGCACTCGGTCGCCTACTATTGCCTGAACTATCTCCACATACGGGAGAGCCGAAAGCTACTTTATATTTCTTGCCACTACGTGTTTGTCCAATGTCATCAAAATCACTTTCAAACTCTTGTGACATTACTATCTTTACTTATTCATCTGAAATCATGTCCATTACTCCTTTTTCATGTAGCAGCATCTTAATGGACAAGTTTAGATATTTTAGGTACTTACCATGATATCCTTTGAATAAGTACCGCTCAGCCTCGCTGAAGCTTTTTCTTTGGTCCACTGCAAATTCTGTAACAAAGCCTCCTAGCACACTCGCGAGCCAGAAGTCCACTGCTCTCGTAATGGGATTGTCGAGTCTCTGCACGGTCTGAATCAGCTCCGGTGTCTAGACAATGTTTCATTTCTTCTTTAATATGTTCCTATTTGTCAACTTTGATAACCAGTCGTAGAGCTCATTTCCATAGGTTGCAAAAAATATCGCGTGTATATCTGAAGCGACATGCTTTTGTAACCAGTATTCTGTGCTCAGTTTAGGGATCCGATTTTCTTTCTTGGAAAACTCCCTTAAGTTTGAATCCAGCCACTGGTGAAACTCTTCTCTAGTAGGATGCCAACAGAACATTAGCACTTAGTTGTTCAAAACCGGCAACGAAACCATTTGTTGGCTTGCGTGGGCAGACCCGGGTTTACTATAATCAACCAACAACACCCCTAGCTCACCGGCCCTTTCGGCGGCAGACAGCAAAGCGGCCTGAAGTCTCACCCGAGGTGATTCTAATGGGTTGGCCAAGGACTCAAGCATCTTGGACCAGATTCTGCGGCAGTCCTACTTGCGACTCGTAGCCCTTCTAGCTGCGAGGTCTCTTCCTCTGCGCGTTATGCGACCTTCTGCTCGCGTTGCGCAATCTCCTCGTCTCGTAGCTCTTCTAGCCGCAAGGTATACATTTATACTGTCGTGCGGTCCTTTTCTATGTCGTGCACTTTCCCTGAGTCGCGATATCTCCAACCTTACCGCGTCGCCGCGCACCGTGCGACACGCAGCTCCTGCCCAACACTAAGTACTCAACCTGTGGTATCACGCACTGCAGCTCCTCTGCTGATGCGGTATCACCTCTCTGTGATATCCTACCTCCGTGGTTTAGCGCACTTAGCGTTGCTCGTGTCGACGTGCAAGACTCAACATACAAGGATAATCAATACTACAACTAGTGATTGTTCTACGCAAAGCATAAATGAACCACATACAACATGCCAAAGACTGTGATTTATACTTTTCCTTCTATATTACTATGAATTGATTAACACTTTCGTTCATTAAACTGTAACCAAAATCCATGAAATGACTGTGAAATGCATAAGTAAACATAGCAAATAATCCAATCACATGACAGATGATTTTAACGTGGCTCACCTCCAGGATGGAAGTTACATCCACAGAACTATGTTTTCTTATAGCTCAGGGGAAGGTAAAACACAGTTTTGCTGCACCGCATATGTAGCTCAAGATCTTCTCTCTTAGATATTTTTTCTATCTATATTGCTCTCCTACAATATACTCTTCCCTCTCTGTCGATCCCTGCGGATCATTACATGCATACTCTATAAGCCAGCTACTGGTTATAGTAAGATTGCTACCGCTAATGACAGAACCAGAGCTCGGATTTACAACAGTCTAATGGTCTGCAAAGCACACCTATGACTGAATGACTCAACTAACTGACCAACTAACCAACCCTTTTACAATAGAAAATATATCCTTTTATAGGCAGCCTGAAGGTCTTGCCATTACAACAATGTGGGCCTGTCCCAACAGTAACCCAAAACCCTAACTAGTGACAGTCGACCATATCTGTAACTTCTCGCATCCGCGTTTGTTATCTATATTTTTCTTCGTGTGTTGTCCTTGTTATATCATCTTTTCCTTGTGTGTTTATTTGCAAGGTTTATATGATGATACTTTGGATCAATAGTTTAATTATTTTTATTTTATTTTTATGATTGTTAATTTCTTCTCATCAACATTATGACATGTTGAATTTTTGTATCCATGGAAGTGTTCCTTTAGTGATTTTGTGCTTTGGTCACTAAAAAGGGGACAAGTTATATGACCCTTGTATTAATAATTAACCAAAAGAGGTTCATGAGGCCTATAAGAGGTCGAGGAATTGAAATATTTACCTGAAACTCTGAGATGGGGTCGAGCCTCTACCTTTATACTGCATATGGATGTGAGACTGGTTCTAGTTCAGCACCCCAGTTTAATTATAATTGGATCAACTGCTACGATGTTTAAAGGAACTGATCCTGGTAAAGCTACATTGACTGGTGTAGCTAGTTCGATGGTCACATATCATAATACTTATACTGAAGTTAGAAAAACACCTCGGTATGGGACTTGCAAGGACTCTTACATTGAAGAACCAACAACTAGCTATGATGCTTCTAGGTATCAATATGGTACTGCTTCTAGTACCTAATTCATAATTGACGTATAAGGAACATAATTTTCCTTTGGCACGCACTTAATCGAGTTTACTTGAATGATGCAGCAGGGATAAAGATGGTCAAGAGAAAATTCATGCAATTGATTTGTTGGATCTCTGAAGATTGAGGTGCATGGCACCAATATTACTAATAGAAGGTAGACAATTTACAAAATTTTGACTTTATTCTCAAAATTGCAATTTTCCATGACACAATTAAAAATGACTAACATAAATGACTAATTCATATTCTTCTAGCTAGTCATTTTTTATGTCGAGGCTAAATTAATCGCTTATGTTAGTAATTTTTAACTCTGTCACTTATTATCTAGTCATATTTGTTAACTGGTGACTAAATTAGTCATTAATTTTAGTCGTTTATAGTTGGGTCAATCAAAATTGCTCATATTTAGTAGTAAATCACTTGAAAAACCTGTGGTGACTAGAATTTTTAGGCATGTAGTAGCTAATTCCTCATTTTGTACTAGTGACTAACTGTGAGATCGTTCTAACTCTTTGAACCTATGTTCTTACTATGAATGCACTCTAGTTTATTCTATAAAATTTCCACTATGAGTAATGAATGTTGTTCATAAACAATTAGCTATCTGGTTGTTCATATATCTATAAATGTTCATGTGTTTTGAAAGGAGTAACAACTATCTGTGATTTTTCTTAATGCATGCGAAAAATACATTACTCATTGATAAATGATAATCTTGCTCCCTAGAGATAGGTTAGATAGTTAGTTTTAGTTTTTTCTTGCTGTGTGTGGTTTAGATGTGAGAGAGGTAAGACGAGAGGTAAGAACCTTCGCATCACATTGTGACCTCTCCTCGTATTCTCTATCAATCTGCATTTTTAGATAGGCACTTGCATCTCATACTTAAATACAAAAAATTAAAACATACATGGTGGACCGGGCCGTAATAGGTAAAACGCTTTATTTTTATTACTTGACCCACAATAGCCGGACCGTAAACTGAATAGATTCCCCATACCAAACAGTAACGGGCTAGTTGGGAATGTTTACTGGGGAGAATCCCTAACTCTTATTACCTACGATTTTCCAGGCCTCAACAATTTTTGGCGCTAGAAGGAGGGCAGCCAATGCATGGCAGGCTGAAGAAACTTATTTTCTCAAGATTATTCCACCAGTGACAGTTCTGAAAGCAGTTTGTTTCCCAATCCAATTCCTTAAGAGAAGGGTAAAGAGCATCTATATTCTGTTGATAACGAAGTAGTTAATGATTTCAGAAGACATACTAGGGAAAATGTGAAGAATATTGGAGGATTACAAATTATTCTTGTCTTTCCCAGAAGAGAATATAAGAAGAAAGACCGTCCTATATTGGAAGACGCAGTGTTGGTTGGAGATTTTGAAGAACTGGTAGAAATAGCCTTACAAGAAGTTGTTTATCCTTTGAATCAAGTGGGCCCAGATACACCTTACTATTCACCTATTCATACCCCTGTTCATTCACCACCTCATTCTCCACCCAGACTCATGGAAAACGTGTGATGCAAATCAGCCACCCAACCCACCGAATCCACCACCTACTTGGAGGGCTAGGTCACCTTTAAACCTGGCACCCCCTTTACATGAATTACCTTAGGATTTTGAGAAAATGCTTCCTAAGTTCGACCCAAGTGAAAATATTTTAGTAGATGATCATTTGCAAAGCTTTTACTTGGCTATAGAAGGACTAAGGGATGGAGAACATGAAGATGTAGTCTGCAGATTGTTTTCGCATACCTTGAAAGGAGAAGCAGCCTCATGGTATTTTTCTATGCCTGCAAAGTCAATCCTAGACTGGGACCCATTTGAAAGGATATTCAGAAGTAAATATGCAGTCCAAAAAACTCATGCAGCATTAATGAAGGAGTTATGTGCTTTGAAGAAAGAAAGAAAAGAAAAAGTGCATAGTTTCACCCAAAGGTTTGTTGCTTATCTTAAGAATATTTTTGCAACTGATAAACCATCTGATAAGGTTTTGATCGAATACTATACTTCAGCTGTAGGGCATGACTTGGCCATGTTTTCCAATATGCAATTCAAACCTACATTGTCAGAAACTTATGAAGAAGCCGAGAGAGTAGAAGCTGAAACAGAGAGCATAGACGATTATCCTAAGCAGTCAAGAGAAATTTTTTTTGGTAAGAAAGCCTTCTTATATCTAAGCCTAAAGAGGAGTAGTCACATGACATTGAAGGAAGGTTGAAAATGATGCAGAAACTGTCTAACAGAATAATAGATTTGGAAAAGGAAAAATAAGCTCAGAAATCTTATAAGCCTTACTATAAAAGGAAAGAGGACAACAATCAATCTAAGCCTCATCCACATAGTCTTGCATCAATGAATTTAACGAAGGTGGGTATGGATAATTTTTACACCTTTCATTAGAATCCTCATTCTGAAAAAAAATTCCCTCAATGGATCAATTCAATGACATTATTAATGAATCAGCTATTGGACTCTAAACTAATAGAAGTTGATGATGAGGAGTACAAGGGAAATAAATCCACAAAAAAACAAGAGGATGATGCTCTGGTTTTATGGGACTGTGTCTCACTTTTCGATACAGAAAAAGAAAGATATCTGAAATAGGAGGAGATATCAGAAACAAACGTGACAACAAGAAGTCAAGGTTTGATAAAAGAGGACAAATCAGTACTCCTAAAAATCAAGAGACTTCAAAAGAATGTAAAGAAAATTCAGAAGAGAACCACAACTAATAAGATACCTGAATTCACCATTACGAGTAAAAATCCAAAGAAAATCAACATGCCTGTTAAACCCATTGAGGAGAATACTGATGATGTAAAAAAGAATCTCAAAGATCATAAGATGGAGTATGATATTGTGGAAGATATTAAGAGGGATAAGGCAAATATCTCGCTGTTTGAAATGTGCAATGTGCTTGTTGTAATCTCATGGATCACATAAGGTTACCAATAATACATACTAAAACATACATAAATATAGAACAGAGACAAGAGACAAGAACATATAGGATTAGAATATATTATATTATTATAATGAGTCCATACAATGCAGAGAACTGAACTGAGTTCTCATTTGGCTCAATAGCCTAATATATACAATTTACAGACGGTTACAAAATAAATACCTGTCAGTTCGGTGAACTGATGTGACTTTTCGATGGTCGACCTAATCTCTTAGTTTAGTCGACTGATCGATTTAGTCAGCTAATCGAATAAGTCATCCCATCGACTTAGTCGTTTGATCGACTAAGTCGGTCTTTGTTCAAGTCAATGTCGAAGTCAAAGTCATACCACCTCCCCAGCCAGAAAAACCATCGACTTCTATCCCACAAACCAAAGGCCCCCCCTCAACTGTTGTAGGTACACAGGAGACAGAGGCAGAAAAGCACAAGAAGAGGAAGGAGCATCATGGAAAGACTCATGGACTTTGGATTATCTTGAAGGATGCAAGCTCCTTGACTAACACAGAGGTGGGCCAACTCCTCAAAACTCTAGCCAAAGAAGCAAAGGCAAGGACTGAGCGAAAAACCAAATAACTCACAGACAAAAATACAGAACAGGTCAAGTTTCTCAACAAATGCAGGAACTTAGCTCAGTCCGTCATATCGGGCCCCATAGAAGTTGACATAGATAGACCGCTTAAAAGAGCGTATCAACTCTTCGAGAGCATGGTGTCGACCCTCCAAGTACACCTTCAACAAACTAAGGAGGAACAGAAAGAGGAGACTTCCAGACTGCTACTAGCATAGCACACTGCATTCTCAAAAGCATACAAAGTACTACAGGACCATATGGAGGAGTCTGTCGAACTGAAGAAGTCCTAAGAGACTATCCTACTCACTATGGGAAATTTTATCAATAGACACGACAAAATCAGAAAGGGATTCAGGATTTGGAGAGCAGGAATACCACGGAGGTGGCACTTAGGCCGATGATAGAAGAATAGATAGTGCTGGAAACCATCAAACTACAGAAATTGGAAAGGGAATCACATCAATGGGTGCAACAAGATCTCCCCAACTTAGAGAAAGTCGACATCATATGCTCACAGATGAAACAACTCATCGAGACTGGAAAAGAGAAGAACCAGTTCATAGGCCCCAACATGGAAAATATAGTGGAAGTCCCCATCTCGGAGAAGATGTCGGTTCTGTCAAGCTTAACCACATTAACCATCGACATCTACAAAGCTTTGCAGAGTTGGACAAATTTCCAACATCACCTCACCATCACAACCCTAGCCATTGTTGAGGTCTGTGTACAAGAAAGACCAACCATCTGTCTTCACAGTCCGCCATAATAAAATGTTGAAAGACCAAACAAACAAATTTTGTGTACCTCCCTATTTCTTTGGGACGAAGAAACGTTTTGTTTGTGGGGGACATGTAGAAGGAGAAAGTCAATAAGTCAACTTGAACAAAGACCGACTTAGTTGATCAACCGACTAAGTCGATGGGCCGACTTAGTCGATCAGCCAACTAAGTTGGTCAGTCGACTAAACTAAGATATTAGGTCGGCCATATAAAAGTCGCGTCAGTTCACCGAACCGACAGGTAGTTATTTTGTAACTGTCTGTAAATTGTATATATTAGGCTGTTGAGCCAAACGAGAACTCAGTTCAGTTCTCTGCATTGTATGGACTCATTATAATAATATAATCTATTTTAATCCTATTTGTTCTTGTCTCTTGTCTCTGTTCTATATTTATGTATGTTTTAGTATGTATTATTGGTAACCTTATGTGATCCGTGAGATTACAACATTGGTTCCGTTGTCGGGACGCTAAAATTTTTCTTTTACAATGACTTCGAACTCAAATTCTTGGAAGAGAAGTATCCATCGACAAATCCTCCCATGATGGAGTGGTTTATTGACAAGATACTTCAGGGCTTGATGATTAGTATAGAATATGAAGGGGTTGGCTAAAAGGTAATGTCGATACTTTTGGAGGGAAAATACCATACCTAGGGCTTCTCTCTCTATAGTTGAATAGTTTTTTTCAGCCTTGTTTAATTTTCAACTGCTGTAAACTATGGGATAATCCATTCCATCATCCCCTAGTTGAGTTAGGATTGCTCCTATTGCTATTCCTGATGCATCGATATGCACATGGAATTTGATCGACCAGTTTGGAAACTTTAGGATGGGGGCTTCGACTAATTTTGTTTTTCAATTTTTTGAAAGAGATGTGGCATTCCTTTGTCCACTTAAACTCTTGATCTTCCTTTAGTAGTTCTTCAAGAGGATAGGTCATATCTAAATAGTGTCTTATGAATTTTCTGTAATAGCCTATATGGCCAAGTAACACCCTGACTTGTTTAGGTTTTACTGGTGGTTTCAGGTTGAGGATAATTTTAATCTTTGCAAAGTTGACCTTGATACCTTCTTTACAGACAATATTCCCTAAGAGTATTCCTATGGGAGTCATAAATATACATTTCTTAATGTTCAGGGAGAGTTGAATATATCGACATCTCTCTAACATAAGTCTGAGCCATTTGCAGTGGTCTTTTAAGGTGCAGTATATTGTCCAATTGTCGAAGTATACTTCCATGGTATTATATATGTATTCTTGGAATGTCTTGACAACAATTCAAGAAAACACTGCAGGTGCATTCTTTAATCCAAAAGGCATAACTCTGTAAGCAAAGGAACCAAATTCACACACAAATGTTGTCTTCTTTTGATCTTATTTAGCTATTGGTACTTGGTTATAGCCTAAGAATCCATCTATAAATGAGTAGCATTCATGTCCTGCAACTTCATTCAAGATTTCATCTGCATAAGGGGTTGGGAATGGGTCTGTTAGGGTTACTTTGTTGACTTCCCGAAATTCGACACAAATTCTTAGCTTTGTCGGATCATGTTTCTTGGGTTGTATGACCATTGGAATTTCCCATTCCGATAGGTCGATAGGGTAAATGATCCCTGCTACTAAAATGTTATCGATTTCCTTTTTGACTATTTCCTTGTATTTGTGAGCCAGTTTATAAGGTATTTTGTTAACAGGTTGAACATCAGGTTTAGTATCAATTTTCATTTCTCCCATTTATTGGACTAAGCCTTTTAGGTCTTTATAGTCCCTGGAAAAGACATCTTGGAACTCTCTTAGTAAGTTTACTATTTCGGTGGTTTGTTGGGCATTCCAGTAGTCACCATTTTTTGCTAGTTTTGGTCGGTCGTCGTTTCAAATGTCGACCTCTTTAGTTTTTAATTTGGCATCTAGCCACTCTAGTGCTTTAGCTTCATTGATCGACCGAATTCCTTCTTTGAACTGTGAGAATGTGGCAGGGAAGTCAGCTACAGTCATTCTGTCAATATCTTGTTTGTCGATTGTTGTGATTTTCAGGATCGATTGGATAGGCTTTGTTGTTTCAATGTGGTTGGATTTCCATCTGAAGCTCTTGCCTTCTGTGTTTTCATTTTCTAATTTTAAATATGTCGACTATGGTTTTGACCGTATTTGTAGATTGTTACAGTCCTTTATCTTTCGATGGTCTTGGGAGGGTTGTTTTTTCGGTTGATTGGATAAATTGTTTAATTTGTTTTGCTATCTCAACCATATTTTCATTTTGAGGTATGAAGTTGAAATCTTTAATAAAATTTTCCCTGAGTTCGTGCCTTAAGAAGGTTTCACCTCTAGCTTCTTCCATCTTATACCATTAGTTTGGTAATTTGGCTAGGGTTGAGGGGAACAAATGTGGCCAAGCTCGCTCATCCTTGTATCCAAGTCTTCTCCACTCCTTTTCACAAGTTTTGATATGATCTTCTGGGTTTTGTCCTTGGGTAAAAATAGGTATCTGAGCTTACTGGGTTAATTTCTTTCCTCCAAATCTCTCGACAAAGTAAGTCGAAGCAGTTGTCCAGGTCTGTAGGTTTATCTGATGGGTGTCCCACCATCTAGCTGCTTGACCTGTAAAAGTTTCAAGTAAGCTTTGAAGTCAGCCATCTTCACCAATATTTTTAGATACTTGTTCAATATGCATGACTGGTAATTCCCTCTCCTTATACCTTGGTAGTTGGGTAGTATTTAATTTGGTTGGTTGTAAGGTAGGGCGTTCCCTTATTTTCTTTTCAAAGATTTTTGGGACAATGGATACTATGAAGCACTGTTGGGTGGGATTTTTCTATACTCTGTGTATATTCCAACACCCTCTTGCTTGTGTTTCATAATTCTCAATCTCCCAGTCATATAATTTAGCATCTGAGTTATAAACAATTGATTCTTGGTTACCTAAGTTAAGTTCTCCATGGATGTTTGGTTTTGTCTAGTCTGCATTGTTGTGGATCTGGTAAAGTTGTCAGACATAGACTTCTTCATCAATGGGTTCATTCCAAGGTTCCCCTTGGGATGGATGAATGGGTACAATGACCTTTTGACCGTTTCCTTTTAATTTGATTTGTTCCTTGTCCAAGGATATGTATGCTTTCATCTTTCTTCCCCAAGGTCGATCGACTAGTGCTGGGAAGGAGCTGGCTCTTTCTTTTGGTTCAATAATTTCAAAATCAACCTTGGTCAAGATTCCTTTGATAGTTGTGTCGATGTTTTTACAGACTCCAATGGGTTCAATTAGGCCTTGGTCGGCTATTTTCAGGTATATTCCTAATTCATATAGTCGAGGTCGGCCCATCTGTTCCCAAGTATCCCGAGTCATGATATTTACTTGTGACCCAAAGTCGAGCACTACTTGTCGGATGTGGTAACCTTCGATTTCTAGGTCGACAAGTGGGTCGGCATCACTTTTGTCTTTTTGGTTCAAGCTGCAGATGTTTTTGGTTTGTTTTTCAGAGTTGGTACCTTTTATTTCATGTAACAAGTCTATGAACTGAGATACTGATTTATCTGTTTGAGCGAGTTGGATTAATTGATGTATTGCATTGGGTCGACTGTTATCAAGGTCTTATTGTCGTGTAATGTCTTGAAAGACATGGGTTGCTTCTTTATATGTTTGTTTTTCATGTCGTGGGTTAGGGTAGATGTTTGTTTCTTTAATATTACTAATTTGAGGGTTATCAGGTCCTGTTTTTGTGCCTTGTCGAGTTACAATATGTAGATTTTTAGTAGTTATTACATCATGTTTTTGCACACAAGACAAGACATTAACATTTTTCTTGGTATTAATTTTTTCTAACATAGTAGGGAAATCCTCAAGCAAGTGATCACCTACTCCACAGTGGGTACAGAATTTGAGATCAGTCTTGTCCTTGTATGGACAGTCTACATACCGATGACCTTCTTTGTAACATATGAAGCATTGGGTGGGTCGGCGCGGTCATATGTCGTGATTCCCAGGGAATCAACCTCTTCCTCCATAACCTTGGTGTCGATTATCGTACTGATGGTCATATCATCAACCATCGTATCTTTGTCTATTTTGATCATTTGGTGGATTGATTTGCTCGTTATGTTGCGCCACTACATTTGTTTGGTATACCGCGTGATAGTTCTGTCATTTCTTTAGGTTTAACTAGCAGTCGGCAGTGTTATGACTTTTGGTTTCGCAGATAGCACACCAGGAAGCCTTGCCATTCTTCATGTTAAATGGGCAGTCTGCTGTAGAATGATCTCTGTGTTCCTGGCAAATTTCGCAAAAGGATTTGGTCTGTACAAAGCAGGCATCTTGTCGGCTATATTCTTGTCGACAGTTATCTTTCGAGTAGTCATTTATTGAGCATTTTTGTCCACCAGATCTCCTAATTCTTGAGGCTGAGATCCTTCAGAGACTTCTGTACGTTCTCGAGGTGTTGTTCCAATCTATGGTCCATGGGGTATGCAGGAAAATCCTCGTCCATTTCAACTTGGAGAGATTTCGTTAGCACATCCTTATACATTTTGAACGTCTCTATACCAATGTGTCGACGTACTTTTTGTGATAGTCCTGCAAGAAACCACTAGATTAGTAACTATTCATTTATAACATAATCCAATTGGCTCAATAAATATTTCCACCACTTGTCATAGTCGCGGACGGATTCTCCTGGCTTTTGTGAAGTGGTTTTAAGCTTCTTCATGGCCAGGTGCTTAGCATCTAGAGTTTTAAAACATGACAAAAATTGCGCCTTAATCTTGGATTTTGTCACCCTGGGTTTTCTCTCCGAAAACGTCATGTACCATGTCAATGCCCTTTTCCTTAAGGCTCTTGCGAACTGTGCCATTTGTCTATATTCATCTGTAACCTGGTTGGCATCCCAGGTCGACTCGTAGACGAAGCAATGTCATCTGGGGTCTTCTTCTCCTTCATAGAGGGGGATGTGAGCCGATCTGTGACCCATGTATGAATCACTGTCACTACTCTCCGAAGTTGGCGGCATTAGAGGTGGGGGTGGTGGGGTTATTAATGTAGTCGTGCCTGCAGAATTCTGGTCGACGAAACTTGCGTTCCCATTGGTTGTCGATTCTTCGTCGACGTGCAGTCGTTTGATATCGACTTCTATTGTTGATGGTCCACTGCAACTATTTGTTCGTAGGTCTTATTGTTCGATTTCTTCTAAAGCTGTATTTGGTGGGGGGGGGTGGGTGCTCCTTCATGTGTTGGTAAGAGAAAGTGGATACTTGGGAGGTAGGCTGTCGCTTGAAATGTCACCCAGTTCCCTTCCATTGATTGACATATAATAAGGTGTCATCCAGGGTTCGTTTCATCGCCTAGTCAGCTCCATATACTAAAGTCACCAGCTTGTAGTCAGAGGTCATCTTCAACAATAGTCTGTATTCGAGTACACGGATTCAATTGGAAAGGGTTGTTCCTTCACTGGGAGCACTTAATTGGAGAGCCTCTGGCTGCTATATCCACATTTCTTCCTCCTTAGGGGACGCTTCTTGCTCCACGCCCTATTCATGTCGGTCATGACTCAACTCTAGTGGATTGTCTTCATGGTCGTTCTCCCTAGGGTTTTGTCCTCTGTGTAGCTCTAAGGCTCTTTCACATCTTGCTTCCCTTCTCTTGTGTCTCTCATCCCTTTCTATTTTCTGATTGTCCGACATAGTTTCATAGGATACTATTATCTTAAGGTCCTCTTCGGCTGACTTTTCATTACCGATGACTGATATCGGATTCTAGTCGACTAGGATCCACTATGCTCTATCTTTGACACATGACCAGCTACCCCCCCATAGCCTACCCAACGCTTTTAGAAAGCCGGGATAGTTAGATTTATTTGCTTAGGAAGTATTCCCACCTCCTTTCCATAATCTATTTCTCCCACTTCCTCTGCTTGTCCTCCCAGTTAGATTTTGTTGGCAGTTCGTGAAGTGATGGGCGAGGTTCGACGATATGTTCTACTTGTTTCTCAACCAAGAATTTGAACAGCAAGGTCGGTAGGGAACACAAATTTTTTTTGATGAAATCTGTGTAAAATTTCTCTTTGATAGTTTCCACTGAAGTTCTGTCTTTGACTGCCTGCTCCTCATAGAAGTCGTCGACGATTTTCTCAAACCACTCCAACAAATTTGTTTGGCCTCCTCGAATCAGTTTTCCAGCAACTGTTGTTCTTTATTTGTGTCTGGCTTTCTCATCCAGGAGTTGCTTCAAGAGTTGGGGCACTGATTCGACAAAATTTTCATGCGTCTCTGTAAAAAATCTTTCTTTTGCTTCATCGACTGTTAATCTATTCCTTCGTGCATAATTCTGCAAATAGTTTGCAATTTTACATTCCCACCAGTCCTTAATCTCCTACTCTGGTATCATATGTGAGCATATATTTCAGTCATGTACTACCGGCAATGGAACCAATGTTGTAATCTCACGGATCACATAAGGTTACCAATAATACATACTAAAACATACATAAATATAGAACAGAGACAAGAGACAAGAACAGATAGGATTAAAACAGATTATATTATTATAATGAGTCCATACAATGCAGAGAACTGAACTGAGTTCTCGTTTGGCTCAACAGCCTAATATATACAATTTACAGACGGTTACAAAATAGCTACATGTTGGTTCAGTGAACCGACGTGACTTTTAGATGGCCGACCTAATCTCTTAGTTTAGTCGACCGACCGACTTAGTCGGTTGATCGACTAAGTCAGCCCATCGACTTAGTCAGTTGATCGACTAAGTCGGTCTTTGTTCAAGTCGACTTATCGACTTGCTCCTTCTACAGTTCCTCAACAGAAAGAAAGATTGTTAAAATCACTTGAAATACCTAAGGAAAAGCTTCCCACAGACAATCAACCTAAAGAAGAATAAATTGGTGAAGCAAGTGTGGTAGGTATGCCTAAATACAAAACCCCACCATTTCTATTAACTTTTGAATTTTTCAACCATAACATGCACAATTGTTTAGTAGACGCAGGGGCATCAGTCAATGTTATGCTTCTTTCAGTATGCAAAAAGATAAATAGACAGCCTAAACCATCTACCCAATAGGTTATTCAGTTAGAAAGAACAAATGTGAAGGTAATGGGGGAAATGGAGGATGTTTTGATTTGATTATCTTCAAATGAAAAGGTATGTCAGTTCATCGATATTGTAGTACTAGACATACCTGAAGCATATGGACTTGTTTTGAGTCGAGATTGGTCAGCAAAGCTAAATGGATATTTTGCATCAGATTGGTCACATCTATGGTTGCCTTATAAGGGAAGTCCCAATCAAATAAAAGTATTAAGAGAGCCCCATATGAAGCACAATGTTACTCAGTCAGAGGGTAAGAATGAATGAGTGAATTCTGTATTGGGAAATTACTTTATTGAGCTTGAACCAGGAAATTACCAAGTAGAAGAATCCAGTGGTACATTAGACACACAGCTCGATCTCCTTCGATTTTCACGGGGTGATGAATTTGACTGTAAAATAGTAGATTTAGTTTCTGATGTAGTTGTTGATTCAAGTACAATAGAAGTAGATAGTTTTTGGACACTTTTTTTTTATGAATCTAAAACTTTGGAAGGATCAGGAGCTTAATGTGTCCTGATCAATCCAAAGAAAAATAAACATTTTATTTCATGTAGATTAGAGTTTGAATGTGCCAATAACACAGTCGAATATGAATCATTAGTTCAGGGACTAAGAAAAGCAATTGAATTAAAAGTAGAAAATATGAAAGCGTATGGGGATTCTTAAATAATTGTAAAGCAAATTCAAAAACAGATACATTGCATCTGACCTCATTTAAAAGCTTATCAGAATGAAGTGTGAGGTTTGGTGAAATTTTTTTATGCAATTAATATTGTATCCATTCCTAGACTTAAGAATGCAGCATCTGACTTATTAGCTACCTCAATTGCAAGGCTTGTACCTTCAAATAACAAGTGTTCTATTGAATTACTTTTCAGGCCTTCGGTTCTAGACATGATTACTAATCTACGAGTTTTTGATGATGATCACCAAACCCTTGAATGTTTGACGAATGACGAGACTTTCAAAAGGACAATTATCGATGATGAAGAACACCAAACTAAATCAAAACTCGACAAATTTATTCCTAAAGGGGTCAATACCTTAGAGAAAATGTTTGATTTAGACAAGTTCAGAAGACCACCAAATGTCAAGACTCATAGCTCGTCTTTACAATTCAAGTTGATAAATTTAGGAACTGAAGTTGAGCCCAAATATGTGAATTTGGGAAAGTTTTGTTCTCCGGGTGAAATAAATAAGTTCATTAGTTTGTTCAAATAGTACAAAGATGTATTTTCCTGGACATATGAAGAGCTCAAAACATATGACACCATGATTATACAACATGTCATTCCTATTAGATCTGAACTCGAGCCTTATCAACAACCTTTGAGGAAGATGCATCCAAAACTGGAGCCTTTAATTCAAAGTGAAGTGAAAAAATTATTGGATGCCAAAATTATATTCAAAGTCAGACACTTAGAATGGGTTTCAAATCTGGTGCCAGTATGGAAGAAATCTGGAGAAATCAGGCTATGTGTTGATTTTAGAAACCTAAATCGTGCTTTAGACAAAGACAACTATCCACTCCCACCCATGGAACAGATATTGCAGATTGTTTCAGGTTATGAGTTATTTTCGTTATTATATGGATTCTCTGGCTACAATCAAGTGTTAGTAGCTGAAGAAGACAGACTTAAAACTACATTCATAACAAAGTGAGGAACTTTTGCTTATAGAAGAATTCCCTTTGGACTCATTAATTATGGAGCTACTTTCCAGAGGGCCATGGATATAAATTTTTGTGGTTTGATTGGCCATAGTGTTGTAGTGTATCTCGATGATGCCATGATATTTTTAAAAAAGAAAGAAGAACACACATTCCATTTAAAACAAAATTTCAAGCGTTGTTGAAAATATGGGATCTCACTAAATCCTAGGAAATGTGTGTTTGCAGTTATAGAAGGAAAGCTACTGGGTCACGTTGTTTCTAAAAAAGGGATCTCCGTAGACCCATAAAGGATTAAGGCCATCGAACAAATCCCTTTACCCCATAACAAAAAAGGTATGCAATCATTCATGGGGACGATTATTTTGTGCGAAGGTTTGTGCCAGATTTCACTCAAATCGTTCAACCTTTGCAACAAATGGTAAAACAAAGTGTACAATTCAAGTGGACTGATGTAGAGAAGAATGCGTTGAGTAAAATAAAGACATTTATTTCTCATGCACTGTCTCTTAGAAGTCCAAATTTTGAGAAGGATATTATTTTGTACACCTTCCCATCTGATGATTCATTAGCAGCGGTGCTTAATCAAAAGGAAGATGGGGGAGATGAGTACCTGTTAGAGGAGAAAGTCGGTATGCCAACTTGAACAATAGTCAACTAAGTCGGTTAGCTGACTAAACTAGATATTAGGTCAGCCACCTAAGGTCATGTCAGTTCACCATTTGTTAGAGGGCTACTCCATGGAAAATCCCAACACCTAATATTCAAACTGAATCAAGGTATGGCCAGCTCATCATTCACACATTTATTACAAAGGGCTCCACAAGAGTATCATGTCACTTGCAATAGTAGGACCTGGGTTGGGTGGGTAACATTCATTCCTCCCAACCACCCAAGCTACATCCATTCACCAACCCCATCATGACCACCACCACCCCCCGACTGATAACCTTTAATCCAACCTGCCCCAACTAGAAATACCATCAACCATTGCTACACAACAAACAGAAAATCTAGACTCAAATTTTGCAGGTACACAGGTGCCAAAACAAGCAGAAGCAAAGAAGCACAAAAAAAAGAAAAAGAAGAAGGACCATCATGGACAGCCAGCAATGGTCCACATCAATCTATTTGGATTGACCACCACGGTTGATGCAACAAAATTGAGAGATCCAGAGCTAGAACAACTACTGAAAGCACTAGCAGTCGAAGCAAAGACAAGGAACCAACACAGATGTAAGGAACTAGACAACAAGGAAAAAGAACAATTTAAGTTCCTTAACAAGTGCAAGGACCTCATCTAGTCTGTGATACTAGGACCAATAGAGGTCGACATCGACAAACCGCTAGAAAGAGCTTATAAGCTATTTCAAAGCATGTTGTTGGGGCTCCAAGCACAGATTAAGGAAACAAAAGAAGATAAGAAAGAAGAAATTGTCTAACTATTGATGGAGCAGCACATAGCCTTTTCTGAATCCTACAAAGTGTTGCAATATCACATGGAGGAGTCTGTCATCACCGAAGAAGTACTGAGAGACTGGCATGCTTACTACGGAAAGTCTATCAGTGCACTAGGAAAAACCAACAAGAGATCCAAGCACTTGAGAAGAGGAAAACCACTAGTGAAGCACTTAGAAGCACAATTGAGGATCAAATAGTGCTTGAGACAGCTAAACTCTAGAATCTTGAGTGAGAAGCACATCAGTGGATGTTAGAGGAGTAAGTGGGTATGCTGACTTGAATGATAGTCGACTACACTAGAGATTAGGTTGGCCACCTAAGGTCGTGAAGGTTCACCGAACCGACAGGTAGCTATTTTGTAACTGTTTGTAAATCATATATATTAGGCTGTTGAGCCAGATGAGAACTTGGTTCAATTCTCTGTATTGTATGGAACCTCTCATGCTAATATAATCTGTTATTCTATATACTTGTTCTTGTCTCTTGTCTTTGTTAGGTATGTATGTTTTAGTATGTATTATTGGTAGCCTTATGTGATCTATGAGATTACAACATTGGTTCCATTGCCGATAGTACATGTCTAAGATGTATGCAAGCAGATGACATCAGAACAAGAGATTAAGGACTGGTGGGAGTGTAAAGTAGCAAATTATTTGTAGAATTACGCATGAAGAAACATATTGATGACTGCACAAGAAAAAGAAAGATTGTTTACAGAGACACCTCAGAAGTTTGTAGAATTAGTGCCCCAAGTTCTGAAGAAAATCCTGGATGAAAAATCCGGAAGGGACTAAAGATCAACAATTACTATAAAAACTGAATCACGGGGGAGGAATAAACTTTTCGGAGTGGTTTGAAAAAATTGCCGATGAATTCTATGAGGAGCAAGTAGTAGAATACAGAAATTCAGTGAAAATCATCAAGAAATTCTACACAGACCTCACCGAGCAGTTTTTGTGTTCCTTACTGACCTTGTTGTTTAAATTCCTAATTAAGAAGGGAGTAAATCACTCTGTGAACTGCCATTAAACCCTAACTCAACGGAAAAGAAAAAGAGATGGGAAAAATTCATTGTAGAAAGGGAGTGGGAATACTTCCTAAGCAAGTAGACAGAACTATCCGGGATTTCTAAAGCATCAGGTAGGCTATGGGGGCGTAGCTAGTCATATGTCAGAATAAATTGGAGTGGATTCTAGTTGACTAAAATAAATACCAATCACCAGTAATGAGAAGTCAACCTAAAAAGGAAATCAAGAAGACAGTGTCACACAAAGGTATGGTGGAATTCTAGAAAATAGAGAGTGAGAGGAGGCTACAAAGTAGGGAAGAAATAAGAGAAAGAGCCTTAGCACTACAGAGAGGAATGAGTACTAGGGTGACCAACCAGGAAAGAGATCCGTCGGAGTCGGGTCATGTCCGATAAGAAGAAGGCATGGAATAAGAGGCGTCCCCTATGGAAGAAGAATTGTGGATAGAGCAGTGAGAAGCTCTCCAATTAGAAGTTCCCCAAGAAGTAAAACCTCTAACAGATCTGCGTACCTGGATACAAACTATTGTCGAAGAGGACCTCAGACTAGGAGCTGGTGACTTTGGTATATGGAGCCGACTAGATGATGAGACATACACTGGTATACATCTCATCATCCGTTGACCAGAAGAAGGAAATTGGGTTATGCTTCAAGCAGTACCCTCCAACCGAGGTATCCGCTTACTTTTACCGACACATCAAGGAGCACCCCCCCTACCAAATACAGCTTTGGAGGACACAAAACATTCAGAAATGTGGATAGATAATTGCAATTGGACATCGACAAAAGAAGTCAACACTAGCCTACTGCTGATCGAAGAGTAAACAAAAAGAAAAACTGACAAGAACGAGAGTTCCGTTGACAATAATTTCACACAGAGGAATAAGCAAATAACCCCACCACCCCCACCACCACCTCCACCACTACCACCTCCTAAAAGTAGTGACAGTGACTCCGACATGGGTCATGGGTTAGCACACATTCCTCTATATGAGGGTGATGAGGAGCCCAAATGACACTGGTTCATCTGTGAGTCAACTTGGGAGGCTAACCAAGTTACAGATGAAGACAGGAAGATGGCGCAATTCGTTGGTGCATTGAGGAAAAGGACATTAACTTGGTACATGAAATTTTCTGAAATAACACCCTGAGCAACCAAAGTCGAGATCAAAGTGCAATTTCTATCATTTTTCAAAACTCAGATGCAAAACATCTGGTAGCAAAGAAACTAAAAACGACATGACAGAAGGCAGGAGAAACTGTCCATGATTACGATAAATGATGGAAAGACCTTATTAGCCAATTGGACTATGTTATTAACAAACATTTATTAATCCAGTGGTTTCTTGCAGGTTTATCACAGAAAATTCACCGACACATAAGTCTGGAGACATTCAAGACTTACGAAGATGCACTTACAAAATCTCTCCCAGTAGAAATGGATGAGGACATACCAGCATACTCCACTGATCACGGATTAGAAGAACAACTCGAGAGCATAAATAAGTCATTAAAAGAATTAAACCTCAAAATTCAGGATATCTGGTGCATGAAGTGCTCAACAGACGGACATTCAAAAGACAACTGTCGATAGGACATTAGCCGATAGGACATTTGATTCATGCATACTAAATGTTTTTGCAACATTTTCCAAGAGCATGGAGACCACTCGACAAAATATTGCTCGTTCAACATGAAGAACGGCAAGGAATCTTGGTGTGCAACATACGAAACCAAAAATCATAACATGGCTGACTGCCATCTGAATCTCAAGAACCGACAAAATTATCATGCAGTCTATCAGACCAATGCAGTTGCACAAAATAATGAGCAAAACCATGCGCCAAACGATCAAAACAATCAAAGATATGAAGGTTGAAGATACGAGCGCCTGTATGACAACCAACATGGAGGCTATGGAGGTCGAGGGTGATTCTTTGGGAATCGAGACAACTGACCATGTCGACCCATCCAATGTTTCACATGTTATAAGGAGGGACATCGACATGTAGACTGTCCATACAAGGATAGGACTGACCTCAAATTATATACTAATTGTGGTGTAGGGGATCACTCATTAGAAGATTTCCCTATTATGCTTGAAAAGATAAATAAAAAGAAGAATGTTAATGTCTTGTCATGTGTGCAAAAACATGATACTATCAATACAAAGAATTTACATATCGTAACCCGATAAGGGATGAAAACTAGGAGTGATAACACCCAAATAAGCAAGATAAAAGAGAAAAATGTTTATCTTGACCTAGTTAAAGAAAAACAAATATATAAAGATGCAAGAAATATATTTAGAGAATTTGCATGACAGGAAGAAGAAAACGACAATCGACATAACACAATAAAAGAATTAATACAGCTGGTACAGATAGACAACTCGGTATCTCAATTCATCGACTTATTATATGAAATAAAGCACACACCGAAAAAAAAACAAAGAATATCTACAAGTCTAAATCAAAAATATAAAAGTGATGCCGACCCACTTGTCAACTTGGAAATTGAAGGATAGCATGTCCGACAAGTTGTACTTGATTTCAAATCACAGGTAGATATTATGACTCAACACACATGGGAACAATTAGGTATACCTTGACTATATGAGTCAGGTATATACCTAAAACTAGCTGACCAAGGCCTAATTGAACCTATTGAGTTCTGGAAAAATGTGGACACCACAATTAAGGGAATTTCAACCAAAGATGACTTCGAAATTATTGACCCAAGGAAGGATCCAACTCCTTCCCAGCATTAGTAGGTTGACCTTGGGGAAAAAATATGAAAGCATCGATATCCCTAGATAAAGAGAGAATAAAATTAAAAGGAAATAGACAAAAGGTCAGTGTACCTATTCATCTATCCTAAGGATAACCTTGGACAGAACCTATGGATGAAGAAGTTGATATCCAACAACTTTATCAGATACAAAATAATGCAGATTATACAGAACCTAATATCTATGGAGAACTTCATTTGGGCAACCAAGACTCAGTAGGATATAATTCAGATGCAGAATTATATGATTGGGAAGTCAAGAAATATGAAACACAAGCAAGAGGGTGCTGGACTATCTAAAAAGTACAGAAAAATCCCACCCGATAGTGCTTCATAGTGTCCATTGTACCAAAAATATTTGAGAAAAAAAATAGGGAATACCCTACTTTAAAACCTACAAATATAAATAATACACAAAAACCAAGATATAAGGAAAGAGAATCACCAGTCATGCACATAGAAAAAGTGTCCAAAAATATTGGTGAACATGGTCAACTACAAAGTTTAGTAGAAACTTTTATAGGACAGCCTGCTAGATGGTGGGATACCCATCAGACAAGACTGCATACCAGGACAATAGCTTCGAATTACTTTGTAGAAAGGTTTGGAGGAAAGAAATTAACCAACCAAGCTCAAATACCTATTTTCATTCAGGTACAGAATCCAGAATACCATATTAAGACATGTGAAAAAGAATGGATAAGACTTGGGTACAAAGGTGAACGTGTATGGCCGCATCTGTTCCCATCGACCCTCGCCATCTTACCAAACAAATGGTATAATATGGAAGAAGCCCGAGGTGAAACATTCCTATGGCATGAACTCAGAGAAAATTTTATCAAAGATTTCAACTTTATACCACAAAATAAGAATTTGGTCAAAACAACAAAACAGATTAAAGAATTTATACAGCCGACAGAAAACAAACCTTTAAAAGACAACCGACAAACAATGAACTTTAACAATATAAAAACTAGGACAATACCATAGTTGACAAGACTACAGTTAGAAAATGAAAATACAGAAGGGAAAATCTTTAGATGGAAATCAAACCATGTCGAAATGACCAAACCTATTTGCATAGTACTCAAAGTTGGAACAACCAACAAGGGCGATACTGATCGAATGATTGCAGCCGAATTCCCTGCCACATTCTCACAGTGTAAAGAAGGAAGTCAACCAATCAATGAAGCCAAAGCACCAGAATGGCTAGATGCTAAGGTCAAAACTAGAAAATTCGACATCTCAAATGATGACCGACCAAAAATGGCAAAGATTGGAGACTACTGGAGTGAAAAGCAGACAAGAAAAATAGTGAACCTCTTAAAAGAGTTCCAGGATGTATTTTCCCAATATTATACAGATCTAAAAGGTTTAGTCCACGAAATGGGTGAAATGAAAATTGATACTAAAGCTGATGTTCGAACTGTGAAGAAAAGGCCATATAAGCTAGCTCATAAATACAAAGAGATAGTCAAAAAGGAGATTGATAACATGCTTGCAGCAGGCATCATCTACCCTATTGACCAATCAAAATGGGCAAGTCCAATGGTTTTTCAACCTAAGAAACATGATCTGACCAAATTAAGAATTTGTGTCGACTTTGGGGAGCTAAATAAAGTGACACTAACAGACCCATTTTCAACTCCTTATGCAGATGAAATCTTAAATGAAGTTGCAGGACATGAATGCTACTCATTTACATATGGCTTCTCAGGTTATAACCAAGTGCCAATAGCTAAAGAAGATCAGAAAAAGACAACATTTGTATGTGAATTGGGCTCATTTTCTTACAAGGTTATGCCTTTTGGATTAAAGAATGCACCTGCAACATTCTCTAGAATTATGGTCAAAACATTCCAAGAATATATTTACAAAACCATGGAAATATACTTTGATGATTGGACAATATACTCCATGTTAAAAGATCATTGCAAGCGGCTAAGGCTTATGTTGGAAAGATGTCGACAAATCCAGTTAGCTTTGAGCATCAGGAAGTGCATATTTGTGACCCCCATAGGGATATTGTTAGGACACATTATCTGTAAGGAAGGTATTAAGGTAGATTTTGTAAAAATCAAAATTATCCTTGACCTAAAACCACCAGTGAACTCAAAACAAGTTAGAGTGTTACTAGGTGATACAAGATATTGTAGAAAATTCATAAGATACTACTTAGATATGAACTATGCACTAGAATAACTATTAAGGGAAGATAAAGAGTTTGAATGGACAGAAGAGTGCCATATATCATTTGAAAAACTAAAAAGAAAACTAGCCGAAGCACCAATCCTAAGGTTTCCAAACCGGTCGACTAAATTCCATGTCCACGTCGATGCATCAGGCCTAGCAATAGGAGCAATCCTAACTCAACCAGGAAATAATGGAATGGATTATCCTATAGTTTATAGTAGCAAAAAATTAAACAAAGCTGAGAGAAACTATTCGACAACAGAAAGAGAAGCATTAGGAATGGTCTTCGCACTACAAAAATATCGACATTATCTCCTAGCTAACCCATTTATATTCTACACTGACCATCAGGCACTTAAGTACCTCGTCAATAAACCACTACACCATGGAATAATTTTTTGATGGCTACTTCTATTCCAAGAATTTGAATTCAAATTCGTTGTTAGGTGAGGTAAGTTAAATGTCGGTCCTGACCATTTATCTCGAATCGACACTGGAGAGGAACCAACAAGAGTCGAAGACGACTTACCATATGCACATCTATTTCGAATAGAAGCAATCCTGGCAATGTTAGAGGAAATAGCCCAGTTTTTAAAAGATGGACAAGCACCAGAAGGCATGAGTACCAAAAAGAAATAGATCTTAGAAATGAAATATGCACCTTATAGCCTCATAAATGGATTCATGTACCATACAGGTTTAGAAGATGTCCTTAGAAGGTGTGTACTGGAACATGAAAGAGATAACATTATGCATGAAGCACATTACAGACCTGCAGGAGGACATTTCCAAGCAGAAACAACTGCAAAGAAAATACAACAATCAAGGTTATAGTGGCCGACACTTCACAAAGATTGCAAAAATTTTGTAAGCAAATGTGGCAGATGTCAACGACTAGGTCGACCCCTGTCTAGCACATAAATGCCTTTGATATCAGTAAACCCAAGTCTGAAATTTGAAATTTGGGCCATAGACTTCATAGGACCATTTCCTATACCAGCAAAAAGAACAGGTGCAAGGTACATAATAACTGCAGTCGAATATGTGACCAAATGGGAAAAGGCAGAACCAGTCGACACATGTTCCAGTGAGGTAGCCGCAAAATTTATATATGAAAATATCATTACTCGATTTAGATGTCCAATAACCCTAATCAGTGACTAGGGAAGACACTTTATTAATAGGAATATCAAAACCCTAACCGATCGGAAGAAAGGACCGACTATTACAACTGATTAAACTTGAAGAACACCGACTAATCGCGATACAACATAAAAAAATCCAGAAACAACAAAAAAAGCATGGCACGACAGAAACATCAAGAACAAAAAATTATTGGTAGGAGACCTTGCTTTACTATACAATAGTCGAGTAAAAGGAAAACCTAAAAAGTTACATACAGAATGGATGGGACCCTATGTTGTCGAGGAGATACATACCAACAGATCAGTCCAACTAAGGATGTTACAAGGCATAGTATTTCGGAAAATTTTTAATGGAGCCCAACTAAAATGCTAAAATAATAATAATAATAATAATAATAATAATAATAATAATAATATAATGACCATAACTGTTAAACAAAAGCTATAAAAATATAAAAATCCAAAAAAAAACAAAAACAAATAGTACCATTGTATGCAAAAAAGCTATGACAGGAAATCACCACTTCGACAATCGACATCATGCCCATCAACATAACACCATAGATTATTTTCATAACTGACATTGATGGATGACCTCAATAGTCCCATCATGCATTCATGACCTCGAGTGCTGAAACCAATTCACCATTAATGCACACTCAAGTGTTCCAACTGGAACATCATGTCTGACATTAATACACCTATTTATGAGAACACCCAACGTGTCCCCTATAAATATTGAACCACCGAAGGATCATTCACCGCAATTCAAACAAAGAGAGCATCAGAGCAACCAGATGACTGAAAAGCAAAATCACCTTAGTGAAATCAACCACCAAACTGACAAGATGGCACCAAAATAGACCGGAGCCTCAGCCAAAGCCAAGGACTTACAGACTCCAGAAACACCATTAGTCAAGAGACTAAAGAACATCAATAATGCTAAGGTGTAGTAGGGCTCATGGAAAAAACTATGGGCCAAGATAAAAGAGTGGGATTATGTTGACAAGAAGCCTACTCTAGCTGCAAAGAAAATACAACATAGTTCCATTGTAAATTAAGCCAACGTGCCACTCATGGTCAACTTCGATGGCACAAAAGAAACAACAGTCAAATTTGTCATAAGCAGGTACCACAACGGATGTTTTTACTTCAACCAACCAGTCGACATCTCTGGGGAAGTCATTTCCAAACTAACAGGGCTATCAAACAAAGGAGATCCAGTACCAGCCGGTATCAAAGAAGGATTGATCAAAGAACTAACTGGGTCAGCAGTGGGAAAAAACTTGGAAGAGTTAATGATTAGTCAAATCACAGCTTGGATGCCATATATTGTGGCCAAAATAATAGCTATAACACTCACCATGGCAGGTCATGGAAGCAACCTTGAACTAGATATGTTAGAAGCAGTCAACACCATTGCGACTAATGGAAAGATATACATATGGGCCAAATATGTCACTGACATGATTAAAACCATTTGTAAGAAATGCCAAGAGATGGGAGGAATTATCCGGTTCCCATCCCTTATCTTATGGATAGTAATGTTCTATATTTTCCCTGAAGGAGACAAAAATTTTCAAGAACCGACAAAATTCCATATGTGGAGATTCAAGCCATTCTCCCAGAAAGGAACAATGAAGGAACTTGCAGACAGGAAAGTGCTATTGGAAAATTGCCTCCAGCAGCTAAAATTCCACACGACCAGATGGAGGGTGCCTCAAAACATCTAACGAAGTCTACCCAAAAAGTCCCACATTCAGTTAGATCTCGACCATACCGTGGTATGGTACATGCAGGGATCCAAATCAAATGCAAAGGCCCTCGACTATTACCTTTCGGTCGAACAAATCTTTCAGGAGCTATCTCAACAAGTTGGAACAAAAGTACTAATACCAGTGAATGCAAAGGAAACTGACTTCTCGATAGAGGAGACGTTGATAGACTGAGAGAAGGAAGAGGATTATGAGCTTAACCTTTACATTAGTACTTTTTTTTCAGAGGAGACACCGATCGAAACCACTGGTCGACTACAAATCATAATCAAACCTCTGATGGCATAGAGAGAAGAAACACATGTAGAAGAAACATGTGTAGACCAGCAGGTAACCAATATGGCTGCAGAAAGTCTCATCCTAACTAAGGAGTCAAGGGAAGAGACAGAAGCTAAAAACCCAGAATATGCTATCACTAAAGAAATTATAGCTAAATTTTCAAAAGGGATAGTAGCTACAAGAAAGAGGAAAATAACACAACAACAACAACAACAACGGAAAGGTAAGTGCAAGATTATCATTGTAGAGTCATCAGACGATGAATAATAACTGCCAGCTACGGCCATCGACATAATAGAAGATGCCTCTGCAAATAAAGTGCCGGTGGAAACCCAATTCCAAATATTTGTCAAGGTAGAAGCACTACAAGGTTGACCAAATAAGGCCAAGATCACATACACGTCAACACCTGAAAATGTTGTAGATCTTCTGTCTACACCTCCACCTCCATCCCTGACAAAAATCACAGAGGAGCTAATAGCAGAACAGCTCTCAATAATCCCACTCGACTTATGCAAAAATGCTATGTCAGAAACTGTGAAGGAGAAGTTCGACCAGGACAAATACCTCTAGGAATTCATTGAAAAACTGCCTGATATATTCACGTCAGTGCAAAAACTCTCTACCAAAGCACCTCTGCTTAAAGCTAGTGGATCCCGACAACCTAGCCAAATACTTCAGGGGCTAAAAACATTTGCAACTGTGACTTCGAACTTCGAGAGAAATATCGACAAAGAAGCTGAAGTTGTCGCACGTCGGACCACGACTATCACTCCAACTAAACCCGAACCCCACCTACCAGCCTTTGAATCGACCGGAGGAGAAGAATAAGAAAATATTAAGTACATAAATCGAGAAATCAACTAAATCTTCTATGAATTGGACTCACCTTCTTAGAATGACAATCCACCACTTGACCACATTTCTGCCAACCCAATTACACCCAACCATTCACCAACCCCATCAACACCACCACCACCCCCCATCTCAAAACCCCTAATCCAACCAGCTGCACCCAAACCAACCCCACCGCAACCATCAGCGCCAATCGTATCCACTTATGGACCACCTGCATCCAAACAACTAGAGGCAACAGTCATCCCACCACCCAAAACATAAATACCATCAACCACTACTGCACAACAAACATAAAATCTAGACTCGACTTTTGCAGGTACACAGGTGTCAAAACAAGCAGAAGCAGAGAAGCAAAAAAAGAAGAAAAAGAAGAAGGACCATCATGGATAGCCAACAATGGTCCACATCAATCTAGTTGGATCGAACACTGTGTTCAAAGAAACCAAATTGAGAGATCTAGAGCTATAGAAACTACTAGAAGTGCTAGCAGTCGAAGAAAAGACAAGGAACTAGCACATACGTAATGAACTAGACAACAAGGATAAAGAACAAGTTGAGTTCCTTAACAAGTGTAGGGACTTGGTCTAGTCTGTGATACCAGGACCATTAGAGGTTGACACCAACAAACCACTAGAAAGAGCTTATAAGCTGTTTGAAAGCATGGTGTTGATGCTCCAAGCACAGATTCAGGAAACAAAAGAAGAGCAGAAAGAAGAAACCGTATGACTACTGATGGAGTAGCACACAACCTTTTCTAAAGCCTACAAAGTGTTGCAAGATCACATGGAGGATTTTGTCATCACCGAAGAAGTACTGAGAGACTGGATTTCTTACTACAGGAAAGTCTATCAGCGCACCAAGAAGACTCGACAAGAGATCCAAGTGCTTGAGAAGAGGAAAACCACTGACGAAGCACTTAGAAGCACAATTGAGGATCAAATAGTGCTTGAGACAGCTAAAATCCAGAAGGTTGAGAGGGAAGCACGTCAGTGGGTGCATCAAGCCATTCCCAACTTGTAAAAAGTAGACATCATCTTCCCACAGATGAAATGACTTAGAGAGACAGTAGAAGAAAAGGACCAGTTTATGGGTCTCAACATGGAAAGAATAGCTGAAATTTCCATTCTAGAGAAAATGTCGATCTTATCAAATCTGACTACACTCACCATTGACATATAGAAAATATTGCAGAGTTGGACAAATTTCCAACATCACCTAGCAGTGACAGCTCCAGCAATTGTCGAAGTCTACATATAAAAAAGACCAACCATCAAACTTCACAGCCCATGAATATCAAGCACATAATAATGACCACTTAGACGGACAACAAAATTTTTGTACCTCCTTGTTCTTCGGAACGAAGAAACGTTTTGTTCGTGGGGGAGATCTTAGAGGAGCAAGTCGGTATGCCGACTTGAATGATAGCTGACTAAGTCGGTCAGTTGACTAAAATAGAGATTAGGTCAGCCACCTAAGGTCGTTTTGGTTCACTAAACTGACACGTAGCTATTTTGTAACTATTTGTAAATAATATATATTAGGCTGTTGAGCCAGATGAGAACTTGGTTCAATTCTCTGTATTGTATGGACCCTCTCATGCTAATATAATCTATTATTATATCTACTTGTTCTTGTCTCTTGTCTCTGTTATGTATGTATGTTTTAGTATGTATTATTGGTAACCTTATGTGATCTGTGAGATTACAACAGTACCCCATATCATTTATGAGCACTGGTCTGTAGGGGGCCGAATTGAATTACCTAGTTGTGGATAAACAAGCTTATGTAGTCTTCAAAGCAGTAAAACAATTTAGGCTGTACATACTTAATAACCGGACGAATGTGATAGTTCCACACCCAGATTTAAGGTCTCTTTTCATACCAAAAGAATTAGGAGAAAGAAGAGGAAACTGGGTAACAACTTTACAAGAATATGACCTCAAATTCAAACCAGCTTCCATAGTTAAAGGAAAGGGACTGTGCAAACTAATGGCTGAAGGTAACAACAATGAAGAAAACAATTAGGAAAATAAAGCCGAGTTACATATTATGGATGTATGTCTTCTTTTCACAGCTCCAGATTCCTGGTACCGAGACCTTGTTCATTACCTTCAGGAAGGATTGTTGCCAGAACATTGGAATTCCAAGCAGCGAAGAGCGTTGTGCCTTAAATTAGCTGCATACCAAATCATTGATGGAATTTTATTCAAGAAGAATTATGATGGAGTCCTTCTCAGATGTTTAGAGAAACAATATGGAAAGAAGGTCATAACAGAGTTACATGATGGGCCTTCTGGAGGTAATTTTTCCAGAGATACGGCATCCCACAAGATTCTCAGAGCCGGATAGGGCCACACTGTTCAAGGACGCACATGCCTAGGTCAAAAAGTGTGATATCTACCAGAGATGTGGGGGAAGACAAGCCAAAGCAGTAGGACCATTGAAGTCGGCGATTATAATAGAACCATTTGAGCAATGGGGAACTGGTATCATTGGAGAGATAAAACCAAATTCTTCCTTACAACACAAATACATTTTGACAGCAACTAACTACTTCACTATATGGGTCGAGGCAATTCCGTTATGTAAAGTGAACGAAGATGTGGTCATGGATTTCTTGCAAGATCATATTATGACCAGGTTTGGGGTTCCAATTTCCCTATTTTTTTATAAAGCTACTTATTTTTCTTCTATTAGATTAATTTCATTTTCTCAAGAAAGAGGAATTAACTTGCATTATTATGCGAACTATTACCCACAAGGAAATGGTTTGGCAGAATCTATGAACAAGAATCTGATTAGGATCTCAAAAAAGATTGTGATAAAAAACTAGATAAGTTGGCATTTAGCATTACCAAACACTCTTTGGGCTGATAGGATCACACCCAATAATTCCTTAGGTGTGTCACCGTATACCCTTGTTTATGGAAAAGAGGCTATACTTTCTCCTAACATTATGCTACCATCTTCCATAATAGCTCAAGAGTCTAGAGGCACAGATAACGAAATCCTACAAATTAGAATCTATAATCTTTTGAAGGCGGAAGAGTCTAGGTCGATGGCCAAAGAACGTTTTAAGCATCAACAAGAAGTAGTGAAGCAGTGGTTTGATAAACATAAAGCTGGAAAAAAGGAGTTTGAAGTGGGAGACCTAGTTCTTAAGTGGGATCACCCGCATGCTAAAAAGGGGAAGCACATGAAGTTTCAACAGTTATGGGTAGGCCCTTTTCAGATTGCTGCAAAACTTTTCCCCTCAACCTACAAATCGCAAGATTTACAGGGATGGGAAGAGAACTTACCAGTTAATGGTTTAGTTCTCAAACCTTATTTTCCTAATTTTTTGTTTTTGTTTTGTACATAAATAAACTGTTTTAGTTGTTTATTTTTTTATTTACCTTATTTCTATTGTTTTTTTTAGATTTTTATGGAATTAAATAAAATAAGCAAATTTTTGGTTGCATGGAGAGCATCAAAATTCTAGATTGACCAAAATCCTTGGTTATAAGACTGTGTACTATTGATTTATCTAAAAGAATTTCTTCTACTTCAACAGTTTTCCTACATGGCTATGAACACATTGAAGTCCTACTTAATCCTTGTAAAATAACTTAGGATCAAAAGGTTTGGAATACTATTTTGAGGCTTCATCCATCTCACATTTAAAAATGTCTTAGGGGGTGACAACAAAAGACCCATGGAAAGAAAGAAAGGTAAACATTGTATTATATATAAATAATCCCATGCCAAGAATTGAAAACAAAAAGGCAAATAAGAGTAAAAAAATCTCCTAAGAAAGAAATATGTATCAAACAATGTACTGAACCATATAAGTACAAAATTGCCAAAGTTATTCTCCATCCGTGAGCTGAAAATTAAATACATCTCTCACACAAAAGGACACTATGGATAGAGGAGCCTAAACAAAAATTCAGAAAGAAAGGCATGGAGGAGGACTGAAAAAAGGACAAAATTCCAAAAGCACAAAAAGTGCAAAATGGCATGGGAATGAGGAACACATGAATATTTATGTTTACCATATGTTACAATCCTGTGGTGTCCAAGCTGGAAACTACCCGAAGATAGAGGTAAAAAATGAAATTCATATTCCTGGCCTCAAAAGAGTTATTTAGACTTTTAAATCTTTGTTCCCATTATTCTTAAATTGGACTATCATCAATGATTAAAGTACATATGTGCCATTTTGGAAATCTAGACATCTAGAAGAATTCAGCATGCTAATATTTATTATCAAAACAGTTTGCTGCTCAAATAAGAAGTTTTCCAAAGATCTGGGTTCACCAAGTAGTCGCCAATTGTTGCAGCTACAACTTTTTCCCAAATTTTTAAAATTTTGGACCCTCCTTTTAATTTCATTTTTCCTGGGACTGTTTGGATTACTAAACTCTATTTTTGTTTTCCCTCTGCTACAAATTTGGATTGTTTGAAGTTCAAGTGAGGTAAACTGTTTTCATGCTTTTCAGAAAACTACTTTTGTCTGCCAATGCTTTGGACTGTGGGGTTTAAAGTTGATTTGAAAATGATGTCCTTTTGATCCGAATGATTTTCTTCATTGCTATCGAAAGTCTATTTATGTTTGAATCAAAACTTTATTTCTCTTTGTCGTCTTTGTTTCGGAAGTGACACATACTTTTTATTGCTTCCTGCCGAAGGTATTTCGGAACTTAACATTTTTTATTTGGTTTTTTGGAATTCAGTTGAACAGTAAATAGGGATCGTAAGTCTCTACGTAGTCGCCATTACGAAAGCTAAATAATGAATGTTCCGATGGTAAGTTTGTTTTTCGCCGATGCCTTGGTTTTTTACCAACTTTTTACTTTGCGATGATTTATTTTCGCTATCGTAACGGTTTTGACTATTGATCGAGGGGCTAGTTCTTTGCATCGCCGATATGGTGGCAACATTGAGCCTTTGGTCACTGATGCATAGTCCCCAAATCGTTCGACCGTCGATGTTTTTTTTGTTGACTACAGAACTATTAGTCAGTTTTCCTCCCACCATTGCGGCTATGCAAGGAACTATCTGGCCAATGCTTTAGTGCTTCCGATATTTGACACTTAGCCATCAGGGATTTTTAGCATTTGGGAGTGCCGACATTGCAGAAAGTTTGAGGACTAATCATCTGACTCATAGTGCTCAGAGCCTCTGGTCACCGACGTTATGCTACCCACAGTTGCGACTGTTTAGTGGATTTCTGTCCGATCCTTAGAGTTTTTGTTTTCGACTGCTGATAGGGGTTTTTCCTGCCTTTTGGTGTGTTTTTACACTATTTTATGGAATGGAAAATTTTTTGAGTCGAAGTTTTTTTGAGAGGAAGAGTGCAGCTCGGGTTTTGGATTCTTGAGGAGTAGCTGTTACATTGTCCTGGTTCATGTTTTCGTCGGAGGGTTTCGAATTAGCTCAGAAGCAGCCTGAATTAAGATGAAGAGCATATTCTATTAGGGTTATGATTTTAGTTGGACACCGGGTTTAGAGGATTTTAAAACATAGCTTGTAGGATTTTTATTTGCATTATCATGTTTTATTTTCATGCATTAGTATTGTTTAATAGTTCATTTTACAAGATGTATGTTTTAATACAGTTTGTGTTACTTTGTCAAATGCTAAGTGATCTGAGAATTGGTTATTCATGATAGGGTGATTACCACTGTAGAGAAAATATGTCTAGAAGACGAAGCAGAAGAAAGGAGGTAGCAAGAAAGAGAAGAAGGAAGTAAGGGTCTAAGATCTCAAACAAATCGATAGCAGTAAAGGACCAGGCTTGGGAGAAGTTAATTAGTTACCAAGATGGTCCCTTTTTATAAAGTGCTCTTAAAATATTAAACTGAAATGTAACGTGTTGCATAAATCATGAGCATTCACAAAAAGACAAAATTGTGGGATTGAATGGTTGGGGAAAGCCCAAAGGTCGCCTAGGGGGTGGAAACCCAAAGGTTTTGCTATTTTGTATAAGTATAGGAGAGTTAGATGCAGTAATGGACTTTTTCCCAGATAGATTTGTGAGAGTATAATGTAAGAAGAACTATTTCGTTTTGCATAAAGAAATTACAAGTTTCCTGTTGGAGAAAGCTTTGTGGAAGGTTTAAAATGCTGTGCAATGGATTTGTTGAATCTGAACTATTTTGTTTTCAGTTGTTATCCACTAACTGTGAGATCATTCTAACTCTTTGAACCTATGTTCTTGTTATGAATGCGCTCTAGTTTATTCTATGAAATTTCCACTATGAGTAATGAATATTGTTCTTAAGCAATTAGCTATCTAGTTGTTCATATATCTATAAATGTTCATGTGTTTTGAAAGGAGCAACAACTATCTGTGATTTTTCTTAATGCATGCGCAAAATACATTACTCATTAATAAATGATAATCTTTCTCCCTAGGGATAGGTTAGATAGTTAGTTTTATTTTTTTGTTGTTGTGTGTGGTTTAGATGCAAGACAGTTAAGACAAAAAGGTAAGAACCTGTGCATCACATTGTGACCACTCCTCATATTCTCTATCAATCTGCATTTTTAGATAGGCACTTGCATCTCATACTTAAATACAAAAAAATAAAACATACACGGTGGACCAAGCCGTAACCGGTTAAACTCTTTATTTTTGTTACTTGACGTATAGTAGCCGAACTGTAAATAGGACAGATTCCCCATACCAAACAATAATGGGCTAGTTGGGAACATTTACTGGGGATAATCCCTAACTGTTGTTACTTGCGATTTTCTAGGCCTCAACAAGCGGTAGGGTGGTGCTCGAGTAGGATGCAATCCTACAAGGGGGTTGTATCCTCCTTCTAGTAGTGGCTGGAAAATAGGGTGTTTTAGCATCCTTGTCTATTGGAGCAAGCCTAAACAATTCTAAATATAATTTTGTAGTTATAGAAAGTGTTTGTGGATTTCTTCTAGTAGTGGCTGGAAAATAGGGGGTTTTAGCATCCTTGTCTATTGGAGCAAGCCTAAACAATTCTAAATATAATTTTGTAGTTATAGAAAGTGTTTGTGGATTTCCTAATTTGTCTTCCACAATAAATGGCGTGTTATGTGTATCTTGTTGATTGTGTGTTTTAATGAATAAGTTAAAAGTGGTTTTAAATTATCAAAAGTTATCAATAATGATTCACCCCCCCTCTTAGTATTGTCCAATATTCCAACAATTAGTATTAGAGCGGGATTCTTCACTACAGTCTAAACCACTGGATGGAAGATCCTATTAAAAAACACTATGGATCATCAAGAATGGTTAGCTGCTAATAGACCTCCATTATTTATAGGAAATAATCATTCATTTTGGAGTGTAAGAAGGAGGTGCCATCTAATGTCTCTTGGATGCAAAATTTGGAGTTCTGTTAAAAAAGAGTATAAATACCAGAAAACCTACCTACATATACCGATTAACTAGATGAATATGAATCTAATGCAAAATATTTGAATGTTATTTTGAAAGGATTAGCATATTTAGTTTTTGTTAAATTCATGCAATGTAATATAGCCAAACATGCTTGGGACAAGTTAAAAATTTCTTATGAAGTGTCTTCCAAAGTAAAAAAAAATCCAAACTTCAAACATGCAAAGGGTAGTTCGAAAGTCTGAAGATGAAAGAAAAAGAAAATATTACTGAATATCTTCTAAGAGTAGATGAAATTGTCAATGTTATTATAGTTATGGGAGGAGAAATAAACGAGAAAGAGGTGGTTGAAAAAGTAGAAAGAACCCTGCCAATAATATATAACCAAAACATATATATTATATAAGATCGAGATGATCTTGAACGTTTGACACTAGATGAGCTATATGGGATCTTCATTTCCTATGGCATGAGAAAAATAGAATGGACCATTAAGAAAAGAGGAAATATTTAAAGTGACAAAACAGTCAACAAAATCTGAAGCTTTTTCCAAGGACCAATCCGAGAACTAGGATGATGAAGAAGCTCTTTTCATCAAGAAACTTGAGAAAGGTACTGGAAAGTAAAAATCAAAGCTACCACTAAAGTGATTTAACTGTGGAAGAATTGGACATTTTGCCACAAAGTGTCCTTACCCAAAACAAGAAGATTGTGATGATAAAGAACCTTGCAATCATAAGAAATATCAAATGAGTAAAACTATATGCAATAATAAATTTAATAAAAAGACGAAAAAAATCTATTACATGGAAGACAGTGAAAATGAAGAAATTATATTCATGGGAATAGACACTCAAAATTTAGATGATGATCAGATGTAGAAGGAGAGATGTACCTAGAGGTTGAACTAAAAAGTGCTCTCAAGGAAATTTAAAAATGTAGAAGAAGGAACAAATATTTGAAAGAACAACAGTCAAAATAAAAATAAGAGCATAAATCGAAAGAAGAGGAAGTCAATACCGTACAATAAGATATGCAAAATTCAATATAACAAGTGATGGCTAGAATGAAAGAGGCCGGGAGATTAAAACAAGAACTTGATAAGTTCAAGGGTGAATTAAAGAGGATAAAATATCAACATACCATTAATGAGAAGTTCAGAGAAAGGACTAAAACACAAGACTCTGAAAGACTTGAGGCATAAATTATTGATCTTAAAAACAAGGATGATGAAGAATATATTGACTCAAAGTTTAAGAATATCTCTAAGATTCTAGATGACATCCTAAGTGGCCAAAGAATATCAAGTGACAAATATTGATTAGGATATAATAAGAAGACTTATGTTGTTGCAATTATGAATCAACATGGAAAGAAGGATAGTCTAAAATTTACTCCCTCCTCTCATAATAAATATATAACTAATATGATTCCTATAATACCAAAGACAAGTAGGTATAGGAACATATTTATTGATCATTTCTACTTTTGTAACAATTTTGGACATATGCCTAGAGAATGTAAGCTGATAAGTCCTACATAAAAGAAAGCTGCAATAGAGTTTCAGAAACACAGGAAGGGATGGAAGGATAAGGAATTTGTGAAGAAGAGAGATCAAAGATTCCACAAATATAAAATAACATTCCATGGATATTTTCATTGTTGTCACAATTTTGGTCACAATGTTGTTGATTGCAAAATCAAGAGAAAATATCAAGGTTTGAAAAAACAATGAAATAGAAGATCTGTGAGCAGGGTACCTCATGAAAATTTGTGGAGAAGAAAGTTAGATTACCAATATTCATAGGAAACAAAGATTTCAAGAATCAATGAAGTTTCAAAATATTATAGTGGTGTATATAAGAATGAAATCCATTATGATGACAAGTAAGATGAATATGTAAAAGAATAAACTGATGGAGATGATGAACAAAAATATAATTATGATAGTGGAACTAAAAAAGAATGTCTTTTTTAAAATATATCATCACCTAGAAGAGAACCTTGAAATTAGCATTAGAAGGGATCATATACTCAAGGGGAGTTTCAGTACAAAGGAAACTATTGTTTAATGAGCAAACCTTACTATAAGTGGTGCAACCTAAGAACTTTCCAAACACCAGCGAACATGATGATTGGATAAAAACCATGAATAAAGAGTTGGATCAAATTGAGAAGAATCAAACTTGGGAAATTTTCCCAAGGCATAAAAGAAAGGATATTGTAGGGACAAAATGGGTCTTCAAAAACAAGTACAATGGAGATGCTCAAGTGATAATAAAAAAAGAAAGACTAGTCACTAGCACTTTGAATCCAAAATATGATGGCATAGATGTCTGATTTTTGACATCATGTTGTCGACCATTCAACAATCATATTTTTTTTAAATTTCGTTTTCATTTTGGTGGATATCTGACAGTAAAATAAACACATCAGATATCTGACATATATGTGTCATATATCTGAAAATGCCTCTTTTTATATTTCTGTCGAATATCCGACAAATTTAATTGAAGAAGATGTAAAAAATATGACGAACTGGAGATCGAAAATTCAACGGATTTCATGGAAGAGGCCATCATATAGCCAACAAGGTCACACGTCAATGGCATGGAAATGTTTTCAGATTTCATGGAGGAGTACGTCGAAAATATGATGAAGTGGAGATAAGAAATCCATCGGATTTCATGGAAGAAGACGTCGAATAACTGACAAGGTGAGTCATCAATGGTATGGAAATGATGTTGTATTTCATAGAATAGGACCTCATATACCCGACCAGGAAATTCATCAATGGTTTGGCAATGTCATTAGATTTTAGGGAAGAGGACATCGAATTCCCGACAAGGTGAGTCATTGGTGGTATGGAAATTCCATCGGATATCATGGAAGAGGACGTTGGATAACTGACATATCTATGGAAATTTAAAAAAAACAGATATCCTTTGACCACCTATACCCATCTCCTACACATTACTAAATGAGGAGTTATCATTATTCATCGTGACCTCCTTTCTTCACAAATACATTTTACCTTATAATTATCGTTCATCTTTTTCTTCATTTCATTTGAAAATGCAACAAGGAAACCTCAATTCTTGTGTTCATGTAGTTCAAGGTAGGAGTAAGTCACCCCAACACATAGAAGTTGAATAAGTTGTTGAGGCTAAAATAGTAGAGGAGTGTACGAAATTGGTTCAAGAACTTAACATGAAGGTGAGGTGGCCTCCAGCACCCTCATCTCCACCTCCAAATCCAATGTAAACAAGGGTTTATTTTCTTCAAGACACCCTAAGGCTCCCTAAATAAACTTTGGAAAGTGTGTGGTTTGTCTCTTTTCCTCCATTTTGGAGAATATATAGATATACTACATGCCCTTATGGATCATTAGAATCTATACTCCCTCCCCCTTGTGATTTCTATCGATGTTGACTTCGCTAGAGCCCATCTTGCTTAAGGCCAAAAAGTATCAAGAAAAAGTAGTTGCAACTCCAAATACCAACAAATGGGTTGTTAATTAGAGACCTCAAGGTAGTTATAGAGATTACCCCCTTGGATAGACCCAAGCAAGGTCTACCAAATGAGACTTATTTTGGATGAGAGTGAGGTCTCTATTATATGATAGAACTATAATGGAATATTTTGGTATTCATTGGCTCAATTTACGATGCACTAATAGCATCAAATATTCTATTTTTTTTAAAACCACTTGAGCCCCACCAAGACCCTTAGAAGTTTCCAAATTTATCATTGCTTACAACTTTGTAGAGATGATGCTAGTTGTTCCTAAAGTGTTCATGGTTCAGCTGGTGATGCTTGTTAATTCTAAGACTCTTTCTAGGTAGAATTCACCACCACACTATTCACCCATTCCACAAATTGACAGCTGGGGAAAATATGAATAATTATTGGACAATCATGGCAGGACACACTTTCTCTAAGATCTACACCAGTACTATTCATCTCTAGTCATTTGAGGAGCTTGAGAGGAGATATTTTTGGGCTAAAGGAAAGGAAAGGTTCAAAGTGGAATCAGAGACTGATCATATCCTCACACTTCAAGCTAGCTTTGAAGTGGATAGGAACTACTCTTATAAAGTTATTTTGTTGTGTTTACTTATAAAGGGCGTTCAACTAAATATTGAAAATGGCCCCATTACGAAGACTTGGAAACATTGGAATCTCAAAGTTCCTTATCACAAATATCTTGCACCTCTACAATTTTCTACTTGGTTGGCTCCACGCAACTCATGGAATTTCAAACATCATTGGGAAGACCATTAGGGTGAAGCAAGGATGTCCTCTTTTACCTACATTGTTTTCGATTTACATAGATAAGTTGGGAGTATTTTCCGCAATAGGATATACAACCTAGGGTCAAATTCCTCCTTCAACAAGACTTGATATCCATTCTTATTTTTGTCAATAGAATGATCCTCTTACCATAAACCCTTAAGGGATTACGAAAACAAAATAATTCCTTAAATAGTTTTTGTGATATTCATCAAAAAATGGTCAACCTTTTCAAAAACCAAAGTTGTGATAATCAATGGGATGAAGAATGGCCTCTCAAAGTATAATTCTTACGTTCATGCTGTGGAGATCGAAATCACTACTGCATACATATACTTAAGTGTTTCATTTTTTGGGGCCTTGTTTGGCTTGAGGAAATCCCTACATCCTCGAATCAACAAAGGCTATGGCTCCGACACTCTGTTTAAGTGTCACTACTTTCAATACCACTTTCAAGACATTTCATCCAAGATGGAAAAATTGGGTTCTCAGTAGTACTATCATGTTTTTTCTATACCACTCTATATTTTGTTTCATGGTCATAAATTAGATCTTTTCTAGCATAGTTTCAAATATTTTATTTTCATCCTTTAATATGATTTATATGAACATCCTTAGCACTCCCACTTTGTAGTTGACATTGTTGTAATTAGCAATTCCTTTGACCTGATTGTGGTCAGTGGTTGGAAATTAATAAAATTCTCTTATATTATTCCTTCAACTATTTTTGGACTCTAACAAAGTAGATTTTTGTGGAAATGGTAAAACCAATATATTATATGCTTGAAATAGATACATTGTTGGATCAAAACCATTAATGAGAGGCGTTACAGAGAGAAAAATCCTATGACTTGGGGTATATCACAAGAGACTGAATGACACCAGAAATAATTCCATTCCAATAGTCAAGAGAAATAAAGAAATCTAACACTAAGGGATATGAAGTGTACCTTATTCTTGATGGTTGATGTAGATCCCCGTTGAGCTTTTCCAACATTCTTGCTTTCACAATTTGCTCTCAACAACAACAAACAAGGAAATAATGATATATATCAAAGTGTTAGACCTAATCTAGCATATATAAACCATCATGTATAAGAAAAATAAATACATCCATGGATATGATATTCATATTTATGCACATGTATTGGATATGAAATGGATATTTCTATTAATAAAATAGAGGTAGAACAGTGACAAACTCTGTCGACACTTATTTGAATAGGAGAAACCGAGTCCTCCACTTGGGCCTCCACCACTTCAATCCTCCATCACAATGGAAAGATTACAAAGAAAAGGAAATATTGGAAAGAACATCACTTTTCAATCCAAAGGGATGCATACTCAAGCATAAAGAAGTGAGGAAACAATGAACTATAGTTTCATTTCTCTTCGAATTATCCGCCTTTAATGTATCCAAGAGGCTCAATATATAACACTCCAAATAGGAAATGGAGGGTCGATTTCGAGCGTTCTCAAGGAATATTGAAGGCCAAGAGTCAACTTATTTGGGACTCTATGAGGAAAAATCCAATTTTTTTTGTGTTCATGCACAATTCCCGATGTACACGGGTATTGGCTCAAAAGCTGTGTGTACACGCAGATATTTCTTTAAAATTCATGTATACACATAAAAATGTGTTTTTTGGGGATTTTCTTGTGATGTCAAAGTATAATATGAGAAAAGAGGGTCCTAGGAGTCTACAAGGACATGGAAGTCCATAAATATGTGATCTACCAAGTGTGGTAAAACCATCTATAACAGATGCCCCTTAATGTGTGAGGTCATAGGGGTAACATGATGACATAAATAAATTATATCCATCTTAGAAGTGGAGTAGTGAAGATCCAATTGGAAGAAATAACCACTCATTAGTACAATACAATGATAAATAGTTGCATGTGACTACAATTATATATATAGTAGTCCCGAATAGATAAGAGTACGATGGCCATGAATAGGCATGATATACAAATTTCATCTGTGGTCATTTCCATGTACAATATACAATAAACAATATTTCCGTAGTGGATGAAGATATATTGTAATACACTGGAATTTGGTCATGAGAGTTGACATCTCATGAATATTGGAACAAACAAGGAGGTAGAATATGTGGAATGCCACCAATCTCGAAGGTCTTTTATGAAAATCGCTATGAGTACATGACCCATCACGTGAATAAAGGTGTTGAGATTGAAAATGATGGTCCATCGTATGATTACCTATCATTGATGTATATGATTAAGAGACACGAGATATACCATCGATAATGATAATGGGAATCAAGGTACACAGTGCAATCTAACAAGTGTGAATAGATGTGTCGAGGTCGAACACTTGAAATAATCCATCGATTAGGGGACATTGATGTATTCCCAAAAATGTCGATGGAGAGACAACCTACCACTGATGACTGTAAGTCTCAAGGCACCCAAATGGACTCTAGACTCCTATTCCAGAATAAATGATCCAAAGTCAATGGAATGGAATCCACCGGAATCTGGTCATGAGAGATGACATATCATGAATACTAGAATGATCAAGGAGGTAGCATATGTGGAATGCCACCAATCTTGAAGGTATTTTATGAAAATTTCTATGAGTACATGTCCCATCACGCAAATAAAGGTGTCAAGGTTTAACATGATGGTCGATCATATGATTACCTATCATTGATGTATATATTGTTAACAGCTATGAAATATCCCACCGATAATGATAATAGGAATCAAGTTACACAGTGCAATCTAACAAGTGTGAATAGATGTGTCGAGGTCAAACACTTGAAAGAATCCATCGATCAGGGGACATTGATGTATTCCCAAAACTGTCAATGGAGAGACAACCTACCACTGATGACTATAAGTCTCAAGGCACCCAAATGGACTCTATACTCCTATTCGAGAATAATTGATCTGAAGTCAATGGAATGGAATCTACTGGAAGGAGGGAATTAGGGAATCCTTCATCAAACAATACAAGGTACTTAGCAACGATAGATAATGTGGAATAACTCAAACAAAGAAGATGTACATGAACCAGTAATTGTACCAGGAATGAACAACAAGCAAAGTCAAGATAACTAAGGAATGCCTGACTCAAGCTAAACTTCCTTCGAACAATAGAATAATGCACATGGTGACTGAATGTAGGAAGCATAGAGTCATTATGCAAATTAGGACATCTTTGCAACACACGAGGCATCAACAAAGGCGCCATAGGAACTGGAACATAACTAGTCGATGGAAAAAACTTAGAGTAACGAGTATAGCTCCTAAATTCATACTAACAACCCAACCAATGGATTTGATATATAGTGCTATGTTCAAAGGTGACATGACTCGACAGCTTCCAAAGATAATGTCATTTCCTATCCATATTTTTATGTTTGTTTTTAATTTTTTTTGGAATTTTTCAGGTTTGAAAAGATTGAAAAATAATAAAATTTCTTATAGTATACAACTAGGAGGAGACAAGTGTAGCAATAAATCAAACTTGTTCCAAGTAGTGGAACATACCTATGCTCAATGCAAGGAAGCATGTACATGATAAGGACACTCAGGGGAAGGTATCCTTCTGATAAGGGATGATCAAGCTGCAAAGGATATATAAAAATATTCTTCTTGGCTAGGATTGATACAAGATCGAGTTACATGACTTATAACTCTAAATCGGGGAGCCAACGTAAATCTCAATAAGGAAAGAAAAACACATGAAGTGAAATTACAACTTGATATACAAGGGATTCCCTGTGGAAGTTCAAGAGGATTACAAAGATATTTCTCAAGGACATATCGGGACTATAAGGGAATCCCAAACCTAAAGGAGAAATATCAGCATGGGTACCAAATTGCAAAATGGGATCTAACTATGGGACTCATGTATATGAAATCTCTACCACTTACATAATGTCACTTCTAATAGAAGTATGAAGGTTTTGTGACACTACGAAGTCAGTTCGTACCTAGAGTCAAGGTGAAATTGTCATAAGGCAATGCATAATGCAAGCGGTAGTGGAGTCCTAACCTATATGACAGTTCAAAATTATACTTGTAACAGATATGAATGGGTCAAAGTCTCAGTCAAAGTATGCTCAAATCAGGTCCCTACACCACAACATTAGGCCAAACAATCCAAAATAGTCAATAATGGTCCAAACTATAGGGTACATGGAGGACTGATCATGAAAATTGTATTCAAATAAAACATTGTCGTGGACGATGGGACATAAGAATGAATGTAAGATGGATACCCAACGTTCACATATCCACTACCACCCCTGTGAGAATGAACAATAGTGTTAAGACTAGGAAAAGGGAATGAAAATCTACCACAAATGGAGTAGAAGGTGAAATATGACCACACCCCACATCCATGACCAAGGTAAGGGGCTGTGGTGCCCCACAGTCCAACACCACGTTACACACTAGGACCTGGAGTGGGTGACAAGATACTAGTAGTGATATCAAGAATGTTGAACATAAAACGATCTGAACTCAAGAGAAAATAAATATACTCAATTAATCGTGATCCCGAAATCCAACTAGTTCACAAAGAGTACACTCCTAAGAAAATCTAAGCTAAAATGCAAGCAATCCAGTGGGAGGATAAATGAGATCTTGAATGTAGCATGTATGTCTCTCCTAGGAGTGGCTAGAAACTCCCATACACTACAACCGGAGGTGTGTAACCAATTATAGTGGCCCTCAGCTTCAATGTGTAAAGTGGCTATGATGTCTCATGCCTACCTGGCCAGGACACTCATAGAATAACCATTGCACCCTCTGCAATACCTAGGTAAAGAAGCTAAGTTCACCCCCAATATAACCAATGCTCAGGAGGATAGTCGCAAATGGGATATACTGTATGGGTAGGATAGAAAATACTAAAGCTCGAAATCACGAACCAGTACCTCAAAATCACCCAAATACAAATAAGATCCTGCAAATATCTATGACGCTCACAGAAAGTGGCCAGGGGATATCCCAATCACAATCGTGTATGCTACCTCGTGCTTAAATCTTGTATAAGAGGAGCCTCTTGAGAACACTCATTATACCAAGGATTTCACTCTCTCACCTGGACATACACCTACTTGTTTTGTCTAGTAGTCTTGCAGAATTTACCCATAATGAACTTTTCCAAGACTCTAAAACCTAATCTTGTTGATGTACCTATTACAACCTAAGTTGAACTTAGTGTTTTTTTATAAAGTGAGCCTGGTGAACCGAACAAGGATAACTTGTTCGGAATTCAGAAGACCTTTAGTCTTGTTTCTGGGAAACTTTGTTGTACTATATCACATGTTCATACCCCCTTGGGGAGTTGTAATAAATGTTCTAGCATGATAGTTTCTGTAAAAGAATCGGTATCTTAGAATTTGTTTGTCAATCTGATCAGCCCAGGTGTGTTGATGTGTCAGCTCAATCAGCCCCTTGATTGATAGGTAGACTCAGTGGAATCTCATTTCAGCTTCAGATCAGGCATTGATGGACTCTCCTTCAGTTGCAGTGGTTTATCTCCATGGGATTTGTGCCCCCCTTGGCTGGATCTCTTATTTTATGTATAAATAAAGCTCAGATCACCTCTTCCAAGATAGTTAGAACTGGCATTAAGGTGTTGTTTCTATTGTACTTTTGTTATTATTCATTTGAAATAAAGAGAATCTTTGGAGGCAAGACAGTGTCATGTCATTGAATGTGTGGATGAGCATTGCCATGTTTTAGTGAGGTAACTTGTATCTATGTTCATAATTTGCTGATTGTTTTTGGATTCATTTCTAAGCTTGATAATAAGCTTATTATAATGTTGATAGGAAAGGAGCTTTTCAATAAGTTTATTGGCCATATCTTTCCTTTGATGCATGTTTAGAGATCTAGATTCAACATGTTTTACACATGTTTTATAAGTTTATCTGCATGTTATTCTGAAATCTCTGTGTATGTATTAACCAAATCTCACAAGTATTTTGGCAAGTGTTTGGATTCAGTTGCAGGTTCCTAGCTTGGAGAGGATGCTGATATAGTTTGATTCTTTCAATCTCTCTAGAACCATTCAAATGCTAGGAGCCTTGACATTCCACCTGAAAGCTCCATGCTGGATCTTCAAGGCTACCCGCACTCTTCCTCTCTCTTCCTCCTTATAAAAATCCAAATCTTAACTTATTACTTTGGTTGCAATATTTTTTATAATTTACATCTGCCATATTAAAGTAAAAATTACATAGATATACTATTTCAAAGCTCATAGTCTAGATCTCATTTCTGAAAAGTATCATTAAGCATTCTAGATCTAGCTTAGGGAAATTGTCCATTTTGCACGGTGATTTAAAGAGAATCCATAGGTTGCATGCTCTATATTTCCTTTTCTATTTTAAAAAGATTAAATCTAGAAATCAGTGCATATTTCATTTCCTGCACAAACAGCAAGCCATGATCCCAAGGAAAGCTTGCTTTCCTTGGTTCCTTTTTCACCGATTTAGCTAGTTTTAACTTAGTTTTGTTTGAGTTAAATTAGGCTGACCCAAAGCTACTCTTAAAGTGATTTTGGGCATATTCATTCTAAAAAATTTTCTGTATTTTAGTAGGCATAACAAAAAGAGGAGAAGATACTATTCAAAAGTGGCCTCGGGATCGTTCAAATCCCCCCAAGGGTCTCCCCTTTGACGGAAATCTTAAAATTTTGGAAAGTTGTAAGATCTTGGTTTCATCTCATATAAGGCCGAAGAGGATTATGATATTTCAGTTTTATGATATTGTAACCAATAATAATAAAAGAAAATATCTTTTGAGTAGGCTATTTCAATCCCGCTCCCCATTCCCCCAGGGGGGATCCGCGTTCGTTTCATTTTTTTTAGATTTTTTCCTTTTTTCTGTTCTAGTTTAGTATTGACATGTAGGATAGTTTAATTTGATAATATTTTGCATTATTCCATATTTTCAATTCAAAATTAATCATACTACTTACCCCACGACTTCTCGATAGGGAAAAGAGATGCGTGGTAGGACTAATTAGAAAACCGTGTTGTATATCTCTGATTCCATTTTTCATTTATTGTTTTGATAATCATAATAAAATCAACCCCTCCTTTATTCCCTGATTGAGGTCCACTTGGACTGAAAGACGTTCTTGGAGGGTTTTCTTTTTAAAAAGAACACCTCTTTTAAAATTTACTAAAAATAATGAAGACTCCAGTGTGTATTCTCTGTACTTGGCTGCGGTTTGTGAAATCAGTCAAGATGCATCAAAATAACTTGAGTGACTAGATTAATTAGTCCTCACATCCAAAATTGACAAACGATTAGGAGAAAATCCAATGCCTCGAATAAACTGTAGGTGGTGGCAAAATACCCAAAGGAGTGGGAACAACTGGAAAGTGACCTCGAGGCACCAATCTTTGTCACACCCTGATGGGTGCATTATGAAAAATAGTCTTTGAGACTCCGTTCCAGCCCACAAATACCTTGCATGTAGCTGTGAAAGTTTACTTTTGGACATACTCCAAGTACCCCTCGGGTATATCTGGAGTCCCCTTTTCGGCTAATTTAATTCATTCACATTCCACATTAATTTAAAATCTACCAAGA
>LPNX010423513.1:73839-220894 GCA_001517045.1 Pseudotsuga menziesii
GATTTCTTCCACATAACCCAGCTGTGTGAAAGGAGGCAAGAGTACCCTATCAAATAAAAATATGTAATTCATTTTAAATTAAGCGTTTATTTTAGTGATTGTGATTACTCAAAGAAAATGACCATGCAACCAATGATGTTATGACTTAGCAATGAAAGTAAATATGCACACCTAACCAGCAATGCCAAGTGCAATTTTGTCTTTAAATGATAAAATAGGGTATGCCACTACATGAGATGCTTATTTCCTTCAAATAACAATGGAACCATTCCTATATGCATACCTAAACACCACTATCATACAAGCAATCCAATGCAAGTACATCCTTAAATCCACATGTGAGATGCAAATAAGAATGCAATAATTATTTTGTATTTTCAATATGAAAGAATGAAAATGCAATAAAAGAGATTAAAATTTTTAGTCTCTGCAGTAAGCATCAAACCAAATCCAATAAAGAAATTGAGACAAAAATACTAATGCACTAATAGAAAAACAAAAAAGGATATAAATGACTAGAACTACTTTCAGAGAAAAATCAATGAAAAAGTGGTCTCTAGTCACAAAAGGAGCATTCAACAGACAACATTAGTACCCAGGAAGACCGAACCACAGTCACAACCCACCCATCAACTTCCCACATCAAACTCAACCAGAAAAGGGAGGATCTACATGATTGTTCAAATAAAATTAGCATATGTACGCGACTTTTAGCCAAAAACCTGCATGTATGCATGGATTTTAGCCAAATCCTGCATGTATACATGAATTTTGGCCAAAACCCTCCATATGTACATGACATTTATCCAAACACCTGAATATACAGAGAATAAAGTGGTAAAATGCATGCCAAGGGTCAAACCACTCTAGGGGAGTGTCAATGGATGAACATACTAATAAATGCGACATATAAATGGGGAGAAAAAAGGATCAAGTCAAGTAAATTTTGCCCCAACACCCCCCAGAAAAAAAAGGAACATCCCTAGTGGAGTCGCCAATTTTTTTACGGAGAGAAACTTCCTATGGATTGGGGTATACCACAACTGTTACGGAGAAAAATTCCTATGGCTTGGAGTACCACAACAGACAGGGTAACCACAGAAATAAATATTTTCCTATATGCAATAGGAACCAAACATCTAACACTAAAGGATCTTGAAACATACCTTATTCTGGACGGTTGATGTAGATTCCCGTTGATCTTTCCCACTCTTGCTTGTATTAACAGTTTGCTCTCTCAACATTCAGCAAACAAGAAAGCATGCTATATAATCATGTTAGACCTACTCTAGCATATATAATCAATAACATATAAGAATTTAAAAGCATCCATGCATTCAATACTCATTTAAATACACATTAATGGACAGGAAAAGATATTTCTATTAATATAAATTAGAGATTACAATAGTGACAACCTTTGTTGCCATGTCTGCAAATCAGAGAAACTGAGTCCTCCACCACTTCAATCCTCCATCTCTCGATAGAAATCTCACAAGCAAAGGAAAGCTTCAGAACAACACAAAGTGATCCAAGGGACAAAGGTATGTAGACTCAAGTTTAAGCTCTGGTAACAATGGACTATAGTTTTCTTACTCTTCAATTCCTCTCCTTTCAATGTATCCAAAGGGTTCCCTATATAGTGCTTCAATGGGGTAATGGAAGGTCAAATTCAAGCGATCTCAAGGCATATGGAAGGCCAAGGGAAAAGTGATTCAGATCCACATCAAGGAAAACTCCAAAACTATTTGTCCTTTTTCACACATCCCGATGTACGCGGGTTTGAGGGTCAAATCCACGTATATATGCGAGAATAGGTTTAAAATTCGCATATAGAAAATAAAGCATGTGTTTTAGGGATGATGTTGGAAACATCAAAGGTACAAAAATGGTCTATGGGGTCTAAGGAGTCTGCAGAGGGACAAGGAAGGCCATAAAGGTGTGATCCACCATGTTTGGTAAAATCTGTTGTAACAGATGCCCCCTAATGTGTGAGGTCAGAGGGGTGATATGATGGCCAAAATACATTATAATTCCATCCCAGAAGTGGAGTGATGAAGAACCGGGTGGAAGAACTAGCCATCCAATAGTAAAATACAATGATGAAACTCTGCACATAACTACATGTAGATATAGCAGTCCCGGATACATAAGAGTACAAAGGCCATGAATAGGCATGATACAAAATATGACATGTGTGGTCATCGCCACATACAATATAGATAGATCAGAATCTCCATGATGAAGATATACAAAATATCATGATCTCCATGAAATATGAAGATATATAATGGATCAAGATCTCCATAATGGCTGGAAACATCTAACATATACTGGAATCAAGTCACGAGAGCTCAAATCTCATGAACACTAGCATGATCAAGAAGGTAGCATATATGAAATGCCACCAATATAGAAGCTACATAATCTGCTACGAGTACATGTCCTACTATGTGAATAAAGGTGTCAAGGTTGACCATAGTAGGCATTCGTATGATTACCAGTCATTGATGTATACCATTAACAGACACGAAATCACCCACCAATAATGGAAATGGGAATCAATGTACTAGAGTGCAAACTAACAAGTGCGAATAAATGTGTTGAGGTCAAACACTTGAGAGGATCCATCGATTAGGGGACATTGATGTATTCCCAAAACTATCAATAGCAAGAGAACCTACCACGGATGACTGGAAGTCTCAAGGCACTAAAAAATGACTCTATATTCCTATCCCAGAATAAATGATCTAAATTCAATGGGATATAATCCATTAGATGGAGGGCATTAATGCATCCCTCATCATCCAACACGAGGTACTCAGCAAGGCTGTATAATGTGGAAGGACTCGATCATAAAGTGCATGAACCAGTACCAGTACCAGAAATGGTCGACATGCAAAGTCAAGAGAACTGAGGAATGGCCAAATCAGGTTTCAACTTCCTTCAAACAAGAGCATAAAGGAAAATGGTGACTAAATGTAGGAAGCATAGACTTGATATACAAAACTGGGACATCTCTGCAACCCAGGAGGCATTGACAGAGGCTCCATAGAGATTGGAAGCTTATCCAATCTATGGAGATAAAATCAGAGAAATGAGCACAACTCCTAAATTCAAACTATTAACCCAACCAACGGATGTGATATACAGTGCTCTAATTGAAGGCGACATGACTCAACTACTGCCAAAGATAACATCTTTTCTTATCCGGCTTTTTATTTTTTTTATTTTTTTGGACTTTTTCAAATATTTTGAAAAGCTTGAAAAAGAATAAAAGTGCTTTATAGTTATAGACTAGGAGGAGACGAGTGTCAATGGGAAAACAAACTAGTTCCAAGCAATGGAACATACCTATGCTCAATGAAAGGATACATCTGTAGGATAATGAAACTCGAGGGAAAGTCCCCTCCTAGTAAAAATGGGGAATCAAGATGCAAAGTTCAATATATCAAATGGCTCTGTGTGGCTAGACATGAGACAATCTCAGGCTATATAACTAATAATCAAAGTTAGGGAAGCTGACATAAGGCTTAATGAGGCAAGAAAAACTCATGATAATGAAATTACAACTTGACATAAGGGAGTCCTTGGGATAAAGGCCAGCAAAAAGATTAAGAGGAGTATGAGGTTCTTGTGCAAAGACATGGTGATACTATACAAAGTACGCCCACACCCTAATGGAAAAATGTCAGCATGGGTACCAAATGCAACAATGGATCTAACTACGACACCCATGTGTGGTCAAGCTCTACCATTCACATCATGTCACTTCTAAAACAACAAGAAGTTTTCGTGACAAGATAGAATGGGTTCGTACCTAAGGTTATAATAAAATGGTCATAAGTTCATGCAAAGTGTAAATGGATGTGAAATCTAACCTATATGCCAGTTTAGACATAATACCTGAAAGCGGCATGAACGGGTCATAACCATGGTCAAAACAACGCTCAAAATGGACTCCTACATCATCAAATTAGTCCAAAACGGTAAAAAATGGTCAGAAACGGTTCAAAACTATAGAAAGGGGGTAAAAAATTTCAAAAATTTAAATTTTTTTCTATAAATAGTAAAAACTTCAAAAATTACATATCATTTGAAATTTTTACCCGTTTGAGCTCAAAACTTCCAACACGAATTTCGAGAGCTTCGTTTGGCAAAATTCGACACCATTTGTTCCGAGTAACTTCTCATGTCCTCCTCTTCCATTTTCATGCAATTTTTTTCAATTTCCATGGTCAAATTTGATTTTTAGGCCAGTCTAAATTGGTCGTTTTAGCTCACATGGATATCGGGGCTTTTTCCACGTATAGGGCTGGCTATACATAGAAAAACCTCCCAAAACCGTGCACATACGTGGTTGTTTTGCAAACAGTCGCATATGCGGCTGCGCACAAAGTTTTTTAAGGTAAATATTGACCAAAAACTACTTTTAATGTGCGGGATGGTTCTAGAATGGAGGGAGAGGGAACATGGAGATGTAGAAGAGGATGTTCAGGGTGACTTAATGGCTCAACAAGCTCTATGTGCATGTGGGCTATACAAGTTTTGGTGTCTTGGCAGCCTGAGGGCCAAACGAAGACTCATGCAGATGCTAGTATACTACTGGGATCCAAACTCGAAGTCTTTTCATATCGACATGATGTCCCTCACTATAGAGATGGAGGACATATATTTCATTACAGGATTGTCTCGACAGGGAGAGGTGGTGAATCTACGCTCTCATCGACCTGGAGGTGGCCTCACCATTGATGAGTGCATTGTAGTATACTATTTTTTGAACACGAAACATGTTGGGAGTCGAATCTCGAAAAAATCCATCCGTGTACGAGGACTGAAGGCCATACTATTGGTACTCAGCAGGATAGCTGGTCTAGCATCACTCCACCAAGCCTCGCAGCCATTTATCTTCTATGCAGTGGAGTGCATGAGACCCATAATGTATGACTATAGCACTATGCTATTGAGTAACATGAAGTAGCATCTCAGTGACTGGAAGATGGGCAGGGTGCGAAGCTTCAGTTTTGGTAGCATGTTGAGCACATTCTTCTTTGAGCGTGTACCGGGGCTAAGCCCTATAGTTGATGTTCATCCTCATGGGGTTCGAGATACATCCCAATGACATTGGGAAGATGCTATGCGCAGACGGGGTGGAGGTAGGGTGTCTAACCCCTACCTATCTAACTTCTTTCCATGGTGGTGGTGGTAGATTGTTGCCATCGATGATTATCCCTATGTGGGAATATATTTCCGGGGAGATCCGGACATGCCCCTACCACCAAGAGAAACATACGGTGATATAGGTAACTAATCCTGAGCCCTCTTTTTAAATTTTTTTGAATTATTAAATTTGTTTGTGTTTTTTTATATATTGACTCAAAAGACATGTTTTGGTGTGACGACACATAGTGACAATCTGTCATGTGTATGCAGATGTTGGACCAAGGCATCCTAAATATTTTCGTCATCATAGATAGAGGGGAAGAGGAGATGATATCATGGGTGTGGATGCACCAAAGAATCCACACAAACTTCGTACGCTTGACACACAAGGTACTCATGGCACAAGTTGAGGACTTGCCTGAGGCCATGTAGCATCAGGTGGTTGGTGTACCACGAGCATGGGTTCAATTATTCCAATGACTAGCTAGAGCCATGGTGTGCTACCATGATCAGAACCCCCCTCCTCCTCCATAGGCTTAGAGACCTGAGAGTGATTAATTTTTGTACTACTGTGTATTATATTTTGGTGGCTCGGAAGCCCCATTTTTGTATTATGACACTTATGTATTATGAAATTACATTTTGGATGTTTAATGAAAATTTTTATGATGATCGATTTTATTTATTTACATGTGTGTAAAAATGTATGTTTGTGATATGCTTATGGTCTATGAAACAAATTCCAATCTAACACATAGTTAGCNATGAAACATGTATGTATGATATGTTGTCAAATTGTCGTTCTAACAATCTCACATGTAAGAATATTTGTAATAATGTTGGATCCCTAATATGATAAAATCCATTAAGTTGTGACATTACTAACTAGGAATCAAGATGTGCCTCACAAGAGAGAACACCATGTGAAATTGAATCCCACAATAGCTCAATAACGACACTATATTCAGCAACATTGTTCGAAGAAGGCCATAAACATACGCCTCCTGAAGACAATACTTGACCCGTAGGAGTATAAATCACCCAAGTAGTAGAGGTTGAGTGTTGCGTGTGGCGGCTAGCACCATCAGCAAATCCTATGTAAGTGGAAGACTCCATTGACATCTTCCATAAGAAAACAAAGTTAATCAACAAACCTGATCACCATAAGAAAACCTAACTATGCAAAAAAATGTACAATAATATACTATAATCAGCCCTGGATGAAGGTCATGCATAGTATTTTTTAAGATAGAGCCCATTTCTAGCCTCCGCCAAGGTTGTCCCTTCATAATCCACCAACTCATAGGCACCCTTCTCTAACACATGTTTGACTACGTAAGGACCATTCCACATGGGATTAAAATTCCATGCCCCCAAGGGCTCTTTAGCTTGATCCCACAGAAGGACCAAATCACCTTCACTAAACCCCCTCAGATAGTTAGACTTCTCATATTGGACCTTAATGTGACGCTTATTTACTTCTAGAGCCACTAAGGCATCTCGGCGCTACTCATCAAGCTTCTCTAAGTGGACCAAACGTTCCTCCAATGCAAAAGTGTCTAGTAAAAGCTCTATAGCTAGCTTCAATGAAGGGATTTCACATTCAACCGGCAAGACAAACTCCACTCCATGTATGAGTTGATATGGAGAAAAACCAGTGGCAATCTTAACCACATTCCTATAGGCCCACAATGCAGGATATAACATGATATGCCAATTCGTCTTGCTTTGTGCGATGGTTCGTTGGAGAATGGAATTAAGTGATTTGTTCACTACTTCAACTTGTCCATTCACCTAAGGACAATAAGAATAGGAGTGCTCCTACTTATACCCCAACTTCGAGGCCAACTCTTCCATCATTCTATTTTGAAATTTCCTACCATGGTCAATGACAAGCTCTCTCGAAATACCAAACCGAGTAATAATTTGGTTGAATACAAAATGTGCGGCTGTCTTAGCATTAGATTTAACCATGCACATAGCCTTAGCCCATTTCATGAAATAATCAAAAGCAACTATAATATGATAATTCCCCCCAACTAAAGATTGGTTACAATCCATGAATTCAAGCCCCCATTTTAGTGTCCCTAACCCTCCGACTAACGAAGAGGATGCTACCACCATACGATCTAACCCAGGCAACTAGCCCCATGAAGCTTTACATAAAAAGGAAAATATTTGAAAGTAAAACATGAATACACCTTTACCATTCAGCAGAAACAAAACCATACATTCAAGCATTTGGCATGTTCATTGCAAATAATTAAACAGTAAATACCATTGCAGAGATGAAATATACAAGATAAATAAGGGTACTTATCTTATACAAAGCTTGTCCCGCAACCAGCTACATCACTACAATGTTCCACCCAACCATAGGCTAATGTCCTCATCAATCTCTCAGCAACATTGCCACCCCCGAGCTGGGCATGATTCCACAAGAATTAAGGGGAGGCTAGCTGACTCACACATAACCAAAGGTACACAACTTAGCCAAGCCAACATAGTGGGCTTAACAGGATATTTAGGGAACTGGGAAGACTGGATGCTAAGCTAGTGGGCTCACTGAGGAGCTATGGACACCTACACCACTAGGTTTATCAAGCCCTCTCAGGATCCATTTCCACTTCCAAACATCCCAAGACCAACAACCAAAAAAATACATAGCAGTTTGCAAGCTCTAAGGTTTGAGGGAACACCGCCGCAACCAAATTGGGTATGGGAATTGGATAGCACAGCTCTGGCTAAGCAACTTGACTTCCAGAGTCATTTATGGCCCTAATTTGGCCAAAACGACTCAACAATAACTCACATCAAACCCAAATACATCTAGAAGACAACTACGACCTCTCAACCTACATAGAGGGAAGAGCACAACCCCTATCATGAAGGGTGTAACAATACAGACCAAAATGATCCAAAGAACAGAGCCATGCATGAAGGAAAACAAAATTGTGAATGCCTGCCTGCGTGTGAGGAAAATAGAACAACTTTCGCGTGAGGATGGAATGTGGTTCTTCCTCCATGAGGGAAAATGAAGGACATCTCCTCTTGGCTTGTATGTGTTTAGGAGCTGATAGCCCTACCAGAATGACGTTGTCCATACAGACGTCTTCCCAAGGCAATAACTGCTCTTGACCAACTTCTGCTGAATTAATTTGGTTGGTAGATGAGACAAGGGGGAAAAGGGTGAGTAAGACTAAAATGATGGTTGACATCTAGATGGTTCACCTCTTGACACTTGGATATTCCCCAATGGCTCCCATGAGGTACGCATCTCCCCCCATTAACCTTAGGAAATCATGCCCTTTTCATTACCATTGCACTGACATAGCTAGTTTTAGGTTTTTGATTAAGTTTGCATACACACATGATGTCCAACATTTTATTGTGCATGGCTAGCACAAAATACAATCAGCATCACTTCCAATCGCCGAAACACAAAATGCTAATTCATGGTGGGGCCTTTGCCTTTAACACCACACCATGATTAATTACAATATTACATCATATACCTTTTAATCTAAATGGGGTCAAAACCAGGGTGTTTCAATCCCCTCCCCCTTGGAATAACACCATCCTCGATGTTCCAATACTTAGGAATACATATACAATTTACACATCCAAAATTTCAAAAATTTGCTGGTCTTCCCTACGTTCAATTATTTACTTTGAACTTTCAAGACCAATCCCTTTAGCTTCCACAAGCTTCTCCTGTTGTTTCTCATCTTTCAGCTCATCCCCAAGTCTAGGAACTTTGTGGCTACTATCCTCTTGATGTTCCCTTGTTGGGTTGTTCCAATGGCAATGATGTCCTCTGCATTTCCAACATTTCACTGGTTGCTTCATCTTTACCTACTCAATTTCCTTTGATTTTTCATGCTTGGAACGTTTCTTAATGGACCAATTAGACGAATGCCTCATCATTGATCCACTTTCCTTTCCCTTACAAATTTCTCTCATGATGCTTTTTACCTCCCTTTGCAGACAAATAGAGTCCTGCAAAACCTTGTGGTTCATCTCATTCTTCTTTTTCTGTATCTTGAGCATCTCCCCAATATTTTCTTGGGTCTTGGAAATTGTTTGAAGGATACTTTTAGCCAAGTGAAATAGCCTTCAGTCTACTGCCATGGTCAATGTGCACAACTAGTTTTCACTTTTCTCACCTATGAAATGTATCATTGTAATTCTTGTTAGGCCAAGCATAATATAAGCATTAAAATCAGTCAATTAATTGCCCAATTGACATGGATAGTCCAAGCCTTATCGAGGAGAATTTCATACTTTTCATGCCTTCCCAACATGAACATGAGCTCATTCATGTCCATTATTGGGTAGGGAATTAACTATTCCAGCATTCACAATTTATTTCAACCAATTAAACACATTCTACTTTTTTCCATACATGCTTTCAACAATTTTTCTTTGTTTATAAATGCATGAGGGAATAAAAGAAAAGGAAAGAAAGAGCAGTAATTTTTTTTTTCTTGTTCCATTCTGGAACCCACAACACCACTGTGGTTCTAAGGCCCCTAGCCTCTTTCACTTCACCGTGAATGCTTGACCAACCCTTCTTGGCCATGACACTTAGTGTCTATGGTCTATTCCAGACCTCTCAACCATGGAGTCTCTCCACATGGTTTTCCTGCAACCCTTGGCTGCTAGGACTTACACAATCCCACTAGCACCCTCTTCATTATTTCCCATGTTGAGCTCTTTAGGACGGTCACATGTCCATATGCATCCCTAGGATGCCTTCATAGTCTTTGCTCCCGGCGATACCTATATTCAAACATTGAATGGATTCACATGTTTAGTTTATTCTCATTGGATTTTATCTCTAACAAGAGCTTAGAATATCATAACCAAATCATATACACATGTATATTTGTAATCAAGAAGCTGCAGATAATCCAATACTTATCTATATTGTGGATCTCTTCTTTAGTCCACAGGGTTCTGCTTTGCTTTGCAAGCCTTGGAATTTCCTATGGGCTTGGATGTTAGGTCAACATGCAGGATTCTCCACAACATAAACTAGTTAATGTCCATACAATACACCTTCACACCAACTGGGAAGGAAACTTAACCATGACCATTTCTAGGTCAAGGCTCTACTATGGATTCCTAGGCATATAACAACCCTATTGCAGCAATGCCTTCACAACACCTCATCAAACATCCCCACAACCTCCACAACATCCTTATCAAAATTCCCCACAACCTCCACAACATCCTCATCAAAATTCCCCACAACCTCCACAACATCCTGTTATACACATCGACCCTTACATCGCAACCCCTCACAACAACCTTTTTCTTTTGCTCTTTAGTGTTCAACACCAATTTCATCTATTTATACTAACCACACAAGCAATATAAGAAAACTCATCGGCATTATTTCTCTAAAACTGTAACCATGTTTCATAACATTCACTATCAAGTATTGAAACACCAGGAGTGCGTCCACTCCCTAAGGTGTAGTCAATATTGAAGAATCTATCATGCTTTGTCATCGGGAAAGTGTGCACCCTTCTCTGATGTGAATGTAGGCCCTACTCATACTCAATCAATCTATCATAATGGAATAAAATCAAGACATGCTCTGCATATTGACTTTAATGATTAGAAATGCATATTCTTAGGTAGGGTCACATAACACTTATCCATTTGTAGATGCAACATTTCTTCGTTAATGAGGAATGGGGGCTCCCTTCTCTGAGTTGAAAGTACCTCGGTTTTCCATCCCAACTCCTTTTTACATTCCATTATCCCACACATGTCTTACTGACACAATCTATATCATCTCACTCATGTTGCTTACCAATCATGTAGTACAGATGGGCCATTCCCAAAATGTCCAATGGAGTTTCTCCTGAAACCCATTTCCAAGATAGGGGAACTTTCCCATGAATTTTGGCTTCTGCATGCCATCACACATGGTCTTCCTACAATGTGTATCCTTGGCACATTCACCAAGTATCCAAACAGTCAATCATCATCTACTAATACAATCCAAATTTGATTGTTCCATAACCAAGCAATGGCATTAGTAATTAAATTCAATATGAATTTACAACTCTGTCTATTACAGAAATTGATTTGGTTAGGAATGAGGTGATCCTCTTGTAAGCAGCACCACTATGCCCATTATAATTTTATGCTTACTAGCATAACATGAGAATCCACTTACGACACGTTCTCCTAACACAATTCCATGTAAGCCAATGATGATTAGTAATTATCAGCAATTCTCAAATCTGAATTTTACAAGTCCAACTTGACAATCCATTCTGCACACAAACTATTTTCACAACCATGAGACTCTTCTCATGAGGTTTGTCTCTTTCACATGGTATATTTCATCCTTCATCATGGTATTACCCACATGTCCATGCCCCAAACAATCTACCTGAAATATGAACTTCAATCAGCCAAACACTTTGTAAGTCTTGATGCATATAACTTTTCATTGCTGCAACAATCACTAAAGCATTTTCAGATCTATAGAATTTAAATACTTCCAGCTGTTAGCATATTAATATCACCAAAACCCATTAAGTTCATGCAAACCATTTATCATACTAATATGGCAAGGTGCAGTCACATCATTTATGCAATTTAAATGAACTTTTAGGTACTCTTGATTTCACATTCATATCACTTGTACCACTTTTCCCTTCCATAGAGCATTCTAGAAGTCAATGGAGTATGGCTACCCTCTTCACGCATTTACTATCCTACATTCATAACAGTTCATGAAATGATCCTGGAATTATCAACAATTCATCATTTCAATCATTAGTTAGTCATAATAACACACGCACCATCCCTATGTATTCATGCAATGCATCACAACATGTGCACCCATACTTATACATGTACCTTTACAATCATCTACTCAATCTTTTCATATGCATTCCCTTGAGGCATAATTACAAGATTTATAAAATCTCTTCATGCATATCCACTTAATGCTACCTTGTATGGATTCATTATACTATGCATTCCACCATATTATAACCTAACCATGACTACCCCATATAGGATGCATTACTATAATCAAGACCACTAGTCCTCACTTGTTTTGGTTATTAAGTTCCTATCCAAATTCATAGGGCATGATATATTTCTATATGAATGTAGTATAATTTATTATTTTTTTTAACAACCACATGGTATGAGGCCTCTTGCCTTTACCACTCCATGCCCCGCCANCCATTCATATGAATGCATTTCATTCCTAAATGCATACCATTCCATGATTGCTAAATATGGTTCAATGCATTTATTAACCAATCCCCTCCCAACACCTATGCAATTATCATAATTAAAGCATTACCTGCCTGGATCCTACTTACACCCTAGATATTACCAGTTTAGTTGGTCTCTTACAGAGGATTGCAGAATTCGCTCACCATCTTCTTGATCATGGATTTGTTGCCCGATTCCCCCTTCTTTTTTATAAGTTTGATGGTCCCATAACAGCATCAACAAAATCTTTATTCATGCTCCTATTGTCATCTATTTTTCTACCAATACCAACACCAATACAATATTTACCATTAGTGTTTCTTTGTAAATGTATAATTCTCACTACTCTTACGAATATGTAATATCCTTTGTATGCAAAAATATCCCCATGCATTTTCAGCATCCCCATGCCATAATTTGTTTATGTATACAAAGTTTATAAAATATAAATATAGTTAGCAAGACAAGGGTTAAGGATTTTTCCCTTTCAAATCCCTCATCTTTGCATGGAATTCCTCTTCCAGATAATAGCTTCTTCGACTTCATGGTCCTTGCTACTTCTAGGAATGCAATTCTAGGATTTGTCCATATTGACAGCAACACATTTGTTTTTCAAAAAAAACACTAGTACTTTTCTGCTCCTCATTCAAACTCTGGTGATTCTCCATTTTTCTCTACTGGATAAGCTTTCCAATGCCTCTCGACATGCTCCATTTTGACTTTGGGTGTGAAAATCACACTACTTCTAAAATGAAAATTTTCACCAAATCTCTACATTTTTACATACAACTGTATTCTGGTTTGGAATGTCGACTTCAGCCACCTGTAGGAGCAAATCTCAGAAGATTCAGGAAATTTTTTTCTATCAAGTGAAGTTATTCCATACAAAAAGGAACACTCAGTAACTTGCGGATCTCACTTTTCGATGCACCATTCATCTTTTATGAACTCCGGGTTTGACTAATTTGCCCCAAAACATAGAATTTACTTCCTTTTCAGCCCTAAAATTCCACTGAAAACTGTTGAAAAAACTTAAAATTTTCTTTTGGCATATTGGGTCTCTTCCCCACTAACTATCCAATGTATCAGGTCCCTAATGGACTATGCTTCTGAGACCTCAGCGGTCTAAACTTCATTTGTCTTCCAACACTCATCGACTGTCCAATCCACTAAATTTTTTCGACGTTTCGGGCCGATCTTCCTCTAGATTCCGACACATCGGCGGATCAATCCTCTAAATTTATCCGACGTTTTCTGTACTTAGAAAAATTTTCAAAAAAATTTCTTCTTCTGCTCGCCGCCACATCAGCTGCTTGATCATCTAAATTTTTTCAACATTTCATACACTTCGAAAAAATTTCTTCTTTCTTGCACTGCCGCATTGGCTGCTCGATCAGCTAAAATTTTTCGATGCTTTGGCTTCCTCTAGGAGATCCTCGTCGACACTTCGACTCTGCTTTAGCAAACAAATTTCGACGATTCTTTGGAGAACTTCTCTCGAGAGACAGCGGAAAATTTTCTCATATTTCTCAGACTTAGAAAAATTTTCGAAAAATTTTCTTCTCCTTTCTGCCATAGTGTTGGCTTCCTACCAGCGAGCCTTGCCGACACCTCGGATTTTCCTGGCCAAGATCTTCATGTCCTCCCAGCCGAAAGCTTCGGCTCTCTCTTCAACGTTTCCCCTCTGACGGCATCGGAAGTCCTTCTGGCTAAATGAGCATATGTTTCAGCAGACTTCAGCTGATCTGAGTCGATGTTTTGGTGGTATTCAGTTGATGCCTTCCGATGATTTCAACAATTCAAAAAAAAAATTAAAATTTTTATTTTTCTCTTCTTCTTCTCTGACGGCATCGTGGGTCCTTCTATCTGAATGAGCCAACGTTTTGGCGGTCTTCAGCGAATTTGAGCTGACGTTTTGGAAATCTTCAGCTGAAGGCTTCTGATGATTTCAACACTTCAAAAATTTTTGAAACATTTTCCTCTGCGGTTCCTCATCGGCTATGTATCGGCTTTCCCCAGCCAAGACCGTCAACTCCTCTCCGCCAAAACCACCGACAAAATTCATACTTGGAAAATTTTCAATTTTTTCATTCCACTGGTTCTCGTCAAGCGGACTTCGGTCTAGGCTATCCGGTGTATTAGATGAGCTTTTGGCTAAGTCCTCCAATGTATCAGATGGGATTCATCCTAAGACTTCTAATGTTTTTCATACTTAGAAAATTTTCGTTGAAATTTTATGTCATTCACATTTCTTCTAGATGGGTAGAGGGCAACCTACATCTATCACTAATTCTTCATGGCCCATTTAGGCGTATGCTACAACATGAGCTCTGATACCACATTGTATTGTCCTTGACTCTCCGACTGGTGAAGAGGACACTACCACCATATGATCTAACCCAGGCAGCTAGCCCCATGAAGTTTTACATAAAAAGGAAAATCTTTGAAAGTAAAACATGGATACACCTTTACTATTCAATGGAAACAAAACCATACATTCAAGCATTTGGCATGTTCATTGTAACTCATTAAACGGTAAATACCATTGCAAAGATGAAATATACAAGATAAAGAAGGGTACTTATCTTATACAAAGCTTGTCCCACAACCAGCTACGTCACTACAACGTTCCACCCAAACATAGGCCGGTGTGCTCATCAATCTCTCAGCAACACTGCCACCCCTGAGCTGGGCATGACTCCATAGAAATTAAGTGGAAGCTAGCCGACTCACATGTAACCAAAGGTACACAACTTAGCCAAGCCAACACAGTGGGTTTAACATGCTATTTAGGGAACTAGGAAGACTGGATGCTAAGCTAGTGGGCTCACTGAGGAGCTATGGAAACCTACACCACTAGGTTTATGAAGCCCTCTCGGGCTCCATTTCTACTTCCAAACATACCAAGACCAAAAACCACAAAAATACACAGCAGTTTATAAGCTCTGGGGTTTGAGGGAACACCATTGCAACCAAATTGGGTATGGCAATTGGATAGTGTAGCTCCAGCTAAGCAACTCGACTTCCATAGTCGTTTCTAGCCCTAATGTGGCCAAAACAACTCAACACCAACTCACAAAAAACCCAAATACATGTAGAAGACAGCTATGACTTCTCAACCTGAATAAATGGAAGAACACAACCCCTATCGTGAAGGGTGTAACACACATACCAAAACGATCCAAAGAACAAAGCCAGGTGTGAAGGGAAAAAAAATCATGAATGCCTTCCTGCGCATGAGGAAAACATAACAGATTCCAAGTGAGTATGGAATGAGGGTCTTCCCCCATGAGGGGAAATGAAGGACATCTCCTCTGATCTTGCATGTGGTCAGGAGAAAACATCCCTACCAGACTGACGTTGTCCATGCAGACGTCTTCCCAAGGCAGTAACTGCCCCCAACCAACTCCCGCTGAATTAATTCGGTTGGTAAATGAGACAAGGGGGAAAAGGGTGAGTAAGAAAAAAAGGATGGTTGACATCTAGATGGTTCACCTCTTGACACTTGGCTATTTCCCAATGGCTCCCATGGGGTAAACAATCCCCGCCCCCATTAACCTTAGGAATTCATGCCCTTTTCATTATCGTTGCACCAACATAGTTGGTTGTAGGTTTTTTATTAATTTTGGATACACACATGATGTCCAACATTTTAGCATGCATGGATAGCACAAAATACCATCGGCATCACTTCCAATCGCCGAAACACAAAAGGCTAATTCATGGTGGGGCCTTTTCCTTTAACTCCACACCATGATTAATTACAATATTATATCATATACCTTTTAATGCGAATGGGGTCAAAACTGGGGTATTACACCCACTTGGTGAAGGGACCGACGGTGATAATTGGATGTAATGAGGAAGGATGTGAGTGCATATTGCGTGCAAACACCTGTCAAGGGTGACACTTCTTGACCACATTGACACAATCTTTGAAGATCGACGGCCAAAAATATCCCTCTCTTAAGATTTTTTGGGCTATAGAAAGCCTGGATAAATGACCACCACATGCCCCTCCATGGCAATCATTTAGCACAACCTCAGCCTATTCATGGGTTAAACAACGATGTAAAATGGAATCTACCTGACGGTGGTACAAAGTGTTATCCACTATAAGGTAGTTCTTAGATATGTGAGGTAATCATCATCGCTCATCCTGTGAAAGGTGAGTAGGGACCTTCAAATTTTGTAAATATATGATGATATCCCGATACCATGGATCCAAAGTTGAGATAAGGAAAATATGCTCATCGACAAACGTATCCTCATAAACCTCCTCCTCCTCCTCACATGGAAAATAAAAAATGAGCTCTGCAAAAATCAACGATTTCTTCAATTTTTCCGAAACAAACTCGAGATCGAATTATTGCATAATAACAGTCCACGTATTATAGTTTCCCTCGATCATCCTTCTAGTGAGGACAAACTGAAATGGATTGACATGAGCTACCACCAAGGTTTGGTGAAGGAGAATGTAGTGTCTCAATATCTGAACCACATGAACAGTGGCTAAGGCAAGTTTCTCCACATGGGAATAACGGATTTCTGGATCTATAAGGTTCTGGCTCAAATAATATGTGACATGCTCATGGAACTCCTCATCCTCCTGAACCAAAAATAGACCAATCCTCTCCATGGACGCGGCCACATAAATAAAAAATTCACAGCTATAGTCAGGTGGACTAAGCACGGGGGTTGATGCTAAGGCTCGCTTAAGAGCATCAAAGGACTCCTGGGCTCGCTCATCCTGGCAAAAGGTAGTGTCCTTCTTTAAAAGATGCATAAATCCTTTATTCAAATTGGAAAAGTTAACCATGAATCTCCGTAAGAAATTTGATATGCCTTGCAAACATTGAATATGTCTAATATTGAGAGGGGGAGACAATTGAAGTATTGCCTCAACCTTTAATTTGTCGACTCTTATACCCTCCTTGGAAAAAATGAACCCTAGCAAGCAACCAGACTTCACTTAAAAGATGCACTTATGAGGATTTAGGCTAACCAGGTAATGGTGGCATCTTTCGAATACTAATCTCAAATGGTAGGGATGATGCACTCTCAGCCGAGAATGAGCACCAAGGTCATCTAAAAAGACTTCAATAATTGATTTGAGATAGTGAAAAATCAAGGTCATAGGCCACTGAAATGTGGCTCCGGCGTTTTTAAGACCTAAAGGCATCTTCCAATATGAAAACGTAGTCCAAGGACAAATAAATGTAGTTTTGTGTTGATCCCTGGGTTTGATCTGAATTTGATTATATCAGGAAAACACATCCATAAAGGAAAATACCTCACTTCCCGCACACTCATCCAAAATTTGATCAATAAATGGTGTGGGAAAATTATCCTTAGGACAAGCATGATTTAAATCATGGAAATCAGTGCATATAAGGATCATTCCCTGCTTCTTATCAATCGAAACAGGGTTTGAAACCCACTCCATCAAGGGGACGAGATAGATAAAACTAGCTTTTAAGAGCTTCTCTATCTCAGCCTTAATGGTGGGTACTTTTCTAGGATTCACCGCACGCAAATGTTGTCGAATAGGTTTCGCATTTGGATAGGTCTTAATTTCATGTTCGACAATACGAGGGTCGATACCTAGCATTTCCTCCTACGACCAAGCAAATATGTCATGAAACTTTTTGAACAACTCGGTATACTCCTGAATCTCATCATGGGAACAGTCTGCCCCAATATAGACATTCTTAATTTTTCTAGGATCGTGAGAGATATTGATAGTTATATTAGGTGATATATTTTCCATGTTCCCATAATCCATCTAACCAGGAGAGATCAATGGAACCACAGGGCTACCAATCTTCTCACTAAAAATCTCCCTAAAGTCCTCATGCTCCAAATGGTCAAGCTCAGGAAGAAAATAGGATCTATGATGTAACTCTTCCTAAGGTGGCTCAACCCCATACAAGGCCTCAATAATAGATTCATCTGATGGAAAAACACTATCAAGGAAATCATGTGCGTGAGAGGACTCAACTGCCCATGCAAGAAGCACATGCGGGTCCTCCTCCTCTGTTCGTGAAGAGGAAGGACTAGGCTCTGCAACACAATCAAGATTCACTTGATATGCTATCATTGCTACAGGAAACAGCACGTCCATTTCTATAGGTCCATTCGAAGGACTCGGTGAAGGAAGAATCCAAGGATCTTCCATATGGGTAGTGCAAAAAGACACTGAATTCAATGAAGATGAAGCCCCACCGAAACTAGATCCGATCATAAGAACGGGTGCAGGACAACTAAAGGTCCCCATAAGGGATGGATACATACCTACACCCACACTCCCAGTTGCCAGCTGAGAATGATCGATAATCAGGATAGAAGCTCCCGATGATGCATTAACACTTAGATCTTTGAATGATGTTTGATTAATCATAAAAATATTCCCATTAAATGGAAAGCATACTACTCAAAATAGAGAAGAGGCTATGGCTTTCATGCTATACATCCAATTCCAACCCAATAAAAGATTGTAATCAAGGGGTGCATCAACCACCTCGACCTCGATCGCAATGGTCTTCCCTCCCAAATAGACCTTAAGAGAAGGAAGAATTCCATGTGGCTGAAATGATCTACAATCAAAGGCAGTCAACATGTTAGTGGATTGAGACAACTCGGGAGAACCCAAACCCTTCCATTAAGACAAAGACATCACGGAAGCAGCAGCTCCTTCATTAATCACAGTGCATTTGACGGCCATGTTAAGACATTCTACATGAATCAAGAGAGACACGTAGTAAGGTAAGCGAGGCTGTAGTCCCATGGTTTCAAATTTGATGATGAAAGAAGAGTTATCATCATTCACCCCAAGAGCAGAAAGCGAATATTTCCTTAGCGAAGGACAACTCTAAAGTACTTCAAGTGCAGACATCACACAAGGAGTTTGGCCCAAATCCTCAACAACAAAATAGTTCTGGGTGGCTCGGGCATTAGGATTGTGTCCCGAACACTTTAGGAATCCCTTAGGAATGTGAGGTGAGATCTCAGGTTTATCCATAGGGTTTTCAATATGCAAAGGGATCTCAGTTAGAGTGGGTTCCTTCCCAAGGTCTAGTTGTGACGAGCCATAGTCTTTCGCACGAGTCACAACCTTAGTAGCACGCACCATAATGATGCAACCATGACCAGTATTGGATTCCAATGGATTTTGATCTCCACTCGATGCACAATGAGGATCATGGGTCCTCGAGTTCATATTTTGATTATGGGGTAAAGGATTGGTCACCACAGCTGCGCCCTGTGCTATGAACCTCGAGGCGTCTTCCATACGAGGGCACAAGTGAGTGAGGTGGTCATCCTTACACAATTTGCAAGGAAAATTAACCTTTCATTTATACTGCTTGTCACCACTAGCATTGCAGGCGTTCTTGTCATTAAAATTGGCATTTTCATTCTTGTTCCTACCCTTATGATTATTTTTACCCTTTTTCTTATTCCTTTCGGGCTGCTGGTTGCCCTTCTGGTCCGACGATTGCATGGAAAGTACACTCGTCATTTTGGTGGGTTGATATGAAGCCATAGATTGTCCCGAAGCAGATTTATTAATAGACAATTAACTCAGTTATTTCACAACTGAATTAGTAGATGTGGTACTTATACAACCCACAATGCCATCGACCTGTGGTCCAGGATTGATCTTCAGATAGAAACTAGAATGCAGAGCGTTAGGTATGATCTCATATAATAGTCTGGATTGAGCATAAATCAAATCCAATTCTTGTTCCCTAAAAATTGCTTGTTCCTCGTTCTAGACTGCGGATGTAGAAACATCCCTCGTGATGTAAGGTAGAAACGATTTAAGGAACCACTCAAGGAGAAACTCCAATGGTATGAAAGCTTTAATCATCCTCTTCCATATACACCAATCTTGGATATGGTCCTAGATATGTGTGGCTTTGTCCTAGTCCTATCGAAATGTCGACACGATTTTTGTACCAACGTCGTAACGCACGGGTAGCTGGAACTGATTGTGGAAATTCATAGCAAGGTCATCGAACAAAAAGAATGCCCCCCTTCGTAACTGTATGTACCATTTCGCTGCAGGCCCAGTGAGGGTGTGTTGAAATAGCCTTAAATAGATCAAGTCATCATGTAAGGAATTGGAAGAGCACCAAAGGTGAAAGGTAGTAACATGTTCACTGGGATCTTCTCCTCCTTTGCCCTCGAATTTGGGAATGTCCGAGGGAAGCTTGTTAGGGACAATCGGCCAAGCCGGGTCATGAGATACTAGATCGTTCATTAGTCTCGACATGTCAGGTAAATTTAACATTGCAAGAAAAGGGAGCCTAGGTTGAGCAACTCTATGCCACGCTCCCTGAAAGTTTTGGTTCATATAAGGATGACTACTATAAATACCATGGCCTTGGCCATAATATCCTCCTCCTGTTTGACCCGTGTAGGGATGCATAGAAGCATTATGATGTGGTGTACCTTGATTATGCAGTGCTACAAATCCATAATTAGAGGAGTAAGCAGGTTGTTGATACCCATACCCATAAGTTTTATAGCTCTATCCATACTACGGTCCATAAGATTGTCCATGAGAAGCTCCGTAATATGTCACATGGGATGTCCCATGAGAATCTCCATAAGTAGGGATATGGGGAACTCCTTGCGATGGACCGTAAGACGATTCAGAAATAGAAATATGACCTCTTGAGACAACAGGAGTTACTTAACTCTGAGATACTACCGTGTGAGTAGTCACAGTATGAACATGACTAGTAGCAACATTCCGACCCGAAGGACCATGTGAATGAGGGGGAGGAAGGGTTGTCAAAAATGTAGTCGAAGGAGTAGGAATTGAGGACGAAGGGAGATGTGAAGGGATGTAAGTGGTATTCCCTATGGTCACTCGTCTTGGTTCTGGTATCTACATATGACTACTAACACCAGGTCTAGGATGAACATCTAAGGTATCTTCCACCGATGGGATGGAAGGTGCAATGTGACTAGTGATCCCAAATCTCTCTGCACGAAAAGGAATATGAGTGCCTCCAAGCGTAGTGCTAGGTTCAATTTCTGACTCGACATGATGTGCCAAATCATGTGTAGGGATATTAGGCATGCCATAAAAAACATGACTAGTGCTTGTGGGTTCATGATGAGTCTCGTCGCCCGGAAACCAATACCGGCAAGCTCTGAATGAGAGATCATAACCAAAATGTGAAGGTATTTCTGGTTAAGGATCATATACAGGAGTAGGATATTCCTGCCCAACCTCTTTAGGTGGAGAAGACATCTCAGGAATGTCATCCTCGTGATCTCCCATCGTGTGTGAATCAATGTGAGAAGTATTCCATCCGGACTATCTATTTCACTCTCCCAAAGGAGGAGGATATGTGGAAGGTAGAAGTCCTGCTAAATGACGAGAATGACAAAGTGCTACACCAAATCTATAATGACTCAAAAAATGAAAAAGACTCTTTCTAACTACGCAAACCCTAGGGAAATTAGTGTGCACAGAGCATACACCTATACAATGTAAATCCAAATAACAAGCAAACAAGGGTAGGATATGTGAGCTCTCAAATTAAGTAGGTATGTCTCTCCTATGAGAGGCTTGAGACTCCCATACACAACAAGCATAGGTTCGTAACCAATTATAGTGGCCCTCAGCTTCAATGCATATAGTGACTATTCTTCTTGACCCTTACCTAGCCAAGACACTTGCAAAATAACCTTTGCGAAGTACCCCCTCGATAACGTAGGTAAGGAAACTAAGGCCACCTCAATATAATCAATGCTCAGGCGGACAATCACAGGCAGGATTGACCATATGGGCAGGGTAACGAAGCCCAAAACTCCCAAAAGAGCCCCCATATATGAATACAATCTTGGCAATATCTCCGGTGCTACTCAATTATGACCAGGGGTCATCCCAATCATTAACCACTCACACTTCCTCGTGCTTAACTCCCTTATAAGAGGAGGATCATGAGAAACACTAATTATACCAAGGAATTTCACACTCTCACCTGGACAGACACATACATGTTTCTTTTAGTGGTCTGGGAGAATTTACTCCCAATGAACTATTCCAAGACCCTAAAACCTAATCTTGTTGGTGCACCCTATAAAATAAAAGAGTGTAATTCATTTTATTATGCATTGATTTTAATTGGCTTATTATGCAAAAGGGAAAATCGTGAAACTAATGGTGCTATGACGCAACAAGAAGTAAAATGCACACCTAACAATCAATGGAAATGCACCATGTCGAATGAAAAATGGGGTATGCTACTACATGAAATGCAAAATTTTCCTTCAAATGAAAATGCAATCATTCCTATATGAAAATCTGACTAATACATCTCTAAGCAAGACTAGTGCAAGTACGATGCAAAATGCAAAATGCAATAATGCATAATGATGCAAAAAAGCAATTATTTTTGTATTTTTTGAATTAAAATGAGATAATAAAGCAAAAGAATACCTCTACCACCCCTAGACTCTGCAAGCACTATCAAATAGCACCCATGCAAAGCAGTAAGGTAAAAGAGGCCTAATGCACTAATCTCGAAACAAAAAATAGAAAACATAATGACAAGAACATTCTCAAAAAATTCAAACTAAAAAGTGTCTCTGGTCAGAAACAAAGGTGTATACAGACTCTAGAAGCATCCACGAAGACTCAACAATTATCAAAACTCACCCAGCAACACTTAATCTTCCCCACAAAGTCAAAACTCAGGGCATACTCAACTATGTGCAGAAAACCCGCGTATATACGTGGATATCCCAGTAAAAACCACATGTACACGTGACTGTGAAGACAAAACTAGCATACAGGAAGAAAAAGAGATGAAAAAGAAGGAAAATAGACAAGATGAGACAAAATTTACTCCTATCAGACACTACCAGGAAAACATGCCCCTAGACCCGACTCAAAAGCAGAGAAATCGAAGCAATTCAAGAACATTAACTGCCGATAAAAAACCGCAAAGGAAATGACTAGGAACTCCCGAGTATGGTCGCCAATTCTATTACAGAGAAAAATTCCTATGGCTTGGGGTACCACAATAGACAAGGTAACCGTATAAATCAATCCTTTCCTATATGCAAGAGGAACCAAACATCTAACACTAAAGGATCTCGAAACATACCTTATTCTGGACGATTGATGTAGATCCCTATTGAGATTTTCCACTCTCGCTTGTATTCACAATTTTCTCTCTCAACATTCAGCAAACAAGACAAACATGCTATATAATCATGTTATACCTACTCTAGCATATATAATCAATAACATATAAGATTTTAAAATCATCCATGGATTCAATACTCATTTAAATACACATTATTGTACAAAAAAAGATATTTCTATTAATATAAATCAGAGATTACAATAGTGACAACCTCTCTCGGCACGTTTGCGAATTGAAGAAACTGAGTCCTCCACCTGGGCCTCCACCACTTCAATCCTTCATCTCTCGATAGAAAGCTCACAAGCAAAGTCAATCTTGGGAAGAACACAAAGTGCTCCAAGGGACAAAGGGATGCAGACTCAAGTATAAGCTCCGACAACAATGGACTATAGTTTTCTTGCTCTTCAATTCCTCTCCTTTCAACGTATCCAAAGGGTTCCTTATATAGTGCTTCAATGGAGTAATGGAAGGTCAAATCTGAGCGATCTCAAGGCATATGGAAGGCCAAGAGACAATTGATTTGGATCCACATCAAGGAAAACTCCAAAACTATTTGGCCTTTTGCACACATCCCGATGTATGTGGGTTTGAGGGTCAAATCCATGTATATATGCGAGAATAGGTTTAAAAGTCATGTATAGCAAATAATGCATGTTTTTAGGGATGATCTTGGAAACATAAAAGGTAAAAAAATGGTTCATGGGGTTTAAAGAGTCTACAGAGGGACAGGGAAGACCATAAAGATGTGATCCACCATGTGTGGTAAAATCCGTTGTAACAACAACAGACTGAATGACACCATAAATAAATCCATTCCAATATGCAAGAGAAATAAATACATATAACACTAAGGGATATGAAGCTTAACTTATTCTGGACGGCCGATGTAGATCCCCATTAATATTTTCCAACATGCTTGCATTCACAATTATCACTCAACAACTTGAAACAAGAAAATCATGGTATATATCAAAGTGTTAGACCTACTATAGCATATATAAATAATCATGTATAAGAAAAATAACTACATCCATGGATACAATATTCATAGTTATGCACATGTATTGGATAGGAAATGGATATTTCTATTAATAAAAAAGAGGTAGAATAGTTACAAAATCTATCAACACTTCTTCAAAATGGAGAAACCAAGTCCTCCACCTGGGCCTCCACCACTTCAATCCTCCAACACAATGGAAATATTACAAATAAAAGGAAATGTTGGGAAGAGAAGCACTGTGTGCTCCAAAGGGAAAAAGGGATGCGAACTCAAGCATAAACAAGAGAGGTAACAATGAACTATAGTTTCCCTGCTCTGCAAATTATCCTCCTTCAATGTATCCAAGAGGCTCAATATATAGCACTCCAAATAGGAAATGGAGGGTTGAGTCTAAGAGTTATTAAGGCATTGGAAGGCCAAGAGTCAAGTTGTTTGGGACTCTATGAGGAAAACTCCAAAAACAATTGTCTTCATGTACATTTCTCGATGTACATAGGTATTGGATCAAAAGCTGCATGTACACGTCGATATTGCTTTAAAAGTCATGTATACACATAAACAGGTGTTTTTTGGGGACTTTCTTGGGACATCAAAGTATAATATGAGAAAAGGGGGCCCAAGGAGTTTTCAGAGGGACATGGAAGGCCACAGATATGTGATCTACCAAGTGTGGTAAAATCAACTATAACAAGATGAAAACCTCCCTTTAATCAATTGTGAATTTTCATATTTTAAATATTTTCCAAAGGAAAAACACAATTTACACTTCTTGCAAGAGATTTAGTCTATATCAACATAGAAACACAAGGTTTCTTGATCTTCCAAACAAAAGAAAACAAATCATGAAATACAACATTGCACTAAGGTGGAGTTTACAATCCATCAACACAACCTATAAATATAAAATTCATCAAACCATGTTTGTTAGATCTATGCAAGGAATCCTCTATGAGACCAACCATGCTTACTACAGATAATTTTTAAATGCACATATTTGACAGTTATTTTCCATCTCGATTTTCCACATTAAATCATTATTTTGAGTATGTTTTCCTAGTCTCCAATCAAAAAATAATTATGAAATCTTTGCAAATTGCTCTTCAGTTACAAGTTGTACAATATGTTGAATTTTGTGTAACAGTTGAGTTCCATGGAGATGTTTCAAATGCGCACAAAGATGTTACATGTTCAGCTCCAAGAAAGTATGAGCAATATGTATGCAATATCCAATAAAAAGAATATAGCGAAAACTTAAAACTAGTTCCCAAAAGTAATTGAACGATATTTGGAAATGCCATGCATCATAATCCATCACAATCCATAATTGTTGAGAGGGTACCAAATAAAATCATGATAATTGGATGGAGTACCATGTTTGTTTATAGTTCAACTTAAATGCAAGTTTATTGCCAGGAATAACAAACCAAACTCCTGTATAACAAAATTCCAAATTTGATAATCCTCTACTATCTAGAATATTTTATTGCTTTCTATTTCACATATGTTGATGCAATCCATAGAAAAACATAAGATATAATGTAATATCCTGATTCCCCCCTCTATTGCATTAAAAAATTCTATATGATGCAAACACCATTATTAAATTATGGTGAGGAGATAAAGGCCAAGGTCCCACCATGGATTTACCCTTTAGGTATCAGCAATTAAAATCAATACCTATGGTTCTTGTGCTAGCTAGGAACAATGTAAATTGAGACATCATGTAAATATGCAATTAAGAAAAATACCCATAAATAACTATGTCAATGCAACAAAAAAATGGGGGCATGATTTCACAAGGAGTAGGGAGGGAAATTATTCAAACCGTTGAGCCAAATGTCAATGGGAGAACCCATAAATCTGTCAACTACCTTTTTTGTATTTTCTTCCCAATCATTTATTCCTTCCATAAATTGGTTGAGGTAGTCAATGCCTTGGGAAGGGAAGAGTATGGCAGTCATAATTTGTATTGGGGCAAGCCATCATTTTTTTAAAATGTGTTTTTGACTTATGGGGCAAGTAAATACCTAGAAATGCATTCCCAAACCATTTTTCACCCACGTTTTCCTCTTCCTCATGTAGCTGGAGCTTGTTGTGTGTTTTCCTTCATGATTTTTGTTGTTTTCCTCATTTTCTCCATGCCCAGAAATCTATTTTTCTGTTGCCAATTGAATGGGAGAAGAGATCCATGAACTGGGGGTTTGAAGAGGCCATTTTTTCCCCTATGAATCCATAGAGGTTTTTGAAATCGAATTTCTCTCCCTGGGTTGTTTTCCCATCTGAAATATTGTTTTGAAATCCCATGCATTTTTCTACAAACCCAACATTTTAATTGATGTTATGTGCATCCTTGCTTTGGTATGGAATACTTAGGAGTGGAAGAGGCCCAGAATTCTATTGATAAACCCAGTGAAAAGAGGAACCTCACATACAGATAAGGATGGGTTGGAAAATATTCTATGCACACCCTAAGGAGAATTGGAATGGAAGGTATGGTTTGAGGGAATGTGTAACAGTGAAGGGAATACTTCCTTGTGTTGGTTCTGTAGGTATTGTGGATTCCAAGCTATATAGATATGGTGCAAGCTTCCATAGCTCTATCATTGAGCTCACTAGCTTAGCAATTCCACCTTTCCACTGCGTTAGTAGCCTAACAAACCCAACTGTAGATTGGCTTGACTAAGTTTTGATATGTATTAGATATCTGTGAGCCTGTTGTTCCCTAGTTCCTTCTATAAATCATGCCTAGCTCGGGGGTGGCAGTGGTGCTGAGAGATTGATGAGCACAATGGCCTATGGTTGGGTGGAATGTTGTAGCGACCTAAATAGTTGCAGACATTAGAGGAAATTTCAACTCAAAATGGGCATTTTAACTTTAAATCAAATTCCATGTCATCATGTGTTAGCCAATGAAATTTCTTTAAATTTGAAATACCATATAGGTCTTAAACACTTTTTTAAAATAATTTTGGGGATAGGTATCATAAAAAAAACTACTTTTTTTGTTTGTATTTTCACATATCTCCCCATGTTTTTACTCAAATTTCGATCGGGAGAGCTCGTTGGATGTGGAATTAATTTCTGCATCCAACAAGTACCCACTCAGCGTACTTTTTATAGACCCCTCTACCCCAAAAACAAGAAATACCTGAAAAAATGTGATGATGATGTCATCATCATGTTTTTTAGGTATTTCTTGTTTTTGGGGTATCGGGGTCCATCAAAAGTATGCCGAGTGGGTATTCGTTGGATGTGGAATTTAATTCCACATCCAACGAGCTCTCTCGATCGAAATTTGAGTAAAAAAACGGGGAGATATGTTGAAAATACAAACAAAAAAGTAGTTTTTTTCTTTTCTTCCTACAAAATTAATAAATATTATTTTATTATTTTAACTATTATTTTATTAAATTTTTTTAGGAGGCCCATTTTGAGTTGAAATTTCCTCTAATGACATATCCTTTTCAATATAATTATTTTCTTGTATATTTAATTTCTGCAATTGTATTTCTTTATGAATTATTCTAAACAAATTGAATGTGTTGAATGATTTTTTCTTTTGCTATGTATTTACATGTACTATGCATATGTATATGTATTTTATGTTCAATGAATTTTATATTATGTTGATGGGGCTAGATCTCAGTTTGATAGACAGTAGTAGTGTAGTCGTATCCTCTCCATTGACGAGATGAGGGGAGGGGACGTGACATCTAAGAGATGTTGCCACTTGTAAAGTTCTTTCCCCTTTAATTAGGTGGAAACAATGATTCCATAAGGAATGAACCTAACACCCAAGATCCAACAAATGCACTAAGTCCGTTTGAGTGCAATGATTAAAGAGTCATTGACATGAATTCCAATAGTTCAGTAAGGAAGTTGTTGAAAAATATAACAGATTTGCAACCAGAAAACATGGAATACTCATCAATATAATAAAGGGCCTTAAACGATTCTTGACCCTTGAATATATAAAATAGATGCTTGATATGAGTGAAATATCTACCTAAAAAACAACACATGACAGTAAGGAATCAATTATTAGCATATGTACTTAGCTACATAGAGTCAAGACCTTCATCTGTTGACATCATGAAATACGATATACTGTGACAGATTATAGGCTTATGCAAATTCCAAAATAAGTACTAAGCACTTTGCGAAATTGTTATAAAAGAGTTCATCCAACAAAGGAGGAAAAATTCCATGATTAGGTGGTTTTGTAGTTTTAATATAGGTTGTATTCCTTGATGGATATAAATTCCATCAATTTAGGCTTAATCCATGGAACATGGTTTCTATAACTGGGGATTTATTGGTTGAACTATAATTTTGAGTTGAGGTATACAAAATTTAACTGCTTTCACTGATATTTTGAAAATAACATATGGATATGTAAAGCATGATGATAAGTGTTCCTTGATGGAAGATCATCCTATTCCATCACAAGATCCATTGGAAGATGATGCTACAGATCCTCTTACTAAGGATCTTGAAGAACTTGTGGAAGCACTTCATGAAAAAGCACTTGGTGGTCAAGATTCAAATGAAGACATTCAAACACCCAGTACATCCTCCTTTCAAGACAAGGGTTTGGTAAGATACACTCCATTTCAAATGTCTTAATTTGATGATGGATTTTTTGATGATTTGAAGAGGATATTTGTTGCATAAAAACCCTTGGAAGATCAAGAAATTGCAGATGGTTCAATTAACTTTTGTGATGGAGAAAGTGACCGACAAAACCATAATGATATTGAAACTCTTTTATGGATTGATAGACATTGTTGGGATAGTGATTACTGGAATTTTCATGAAGATCACATCTACAACATGCAGACATAAAGTTTAGGGTTGAATATTCATATTTTATGTCTCTTAGTTTTGGACAACCAAAAAATGTTCAACTATGCAATGCATTGTCTTCTATTGATAAACATACATATATATATCTCAACAACAGGGAAAATATATTGTTGCATAACTAGGACAATTATGATGAATTAATGGTTTGTAAAGAAAATTTCCAACCATTTACATCTTCAACTAGAGTACCTTCTTTACAAATAAAAATTCAACGCAAATGTGCATTTTCATGACTGCTATGTACTTGGGAGTCGAGACCACAATGGAAATAATCACTGATATGTGGTAGATATTTTCAACCATCAAAACGAGGGGGGCAAACCCTATTCTCAAATATGATTTGCACAAATGTGTATTTTCATGACTGCCACATACTTGGGAAAGTAGTAGAAACAATCATTGATTTGTTAGTTATTTTTATCCATCAAATCAAGGGGAAAAAAAACTACTCTCAAATATGATTTATTTTTCTAGATCTGTAACTTTAATGCCTTTACCTTGATTTTAATTTGATAGTAGCAATATTTCAGAGATATAATTTTGCAAATTTATGTTGGATCCACCTTCTAACCCTTTATTATTTGATTACATGATGGATAAACTTTATAATAACAATATATAGAAGACATGGGAGCTCTCAAATCATCTTTTCGGAAACCCTTTCTCAGCTTCTCCCTATGATAGCAAGTTTGATAGTGAGCTATTTTGCTCCTCTAGGGATTAATATCATATTCAGCAATGGATGGAACTTGCATGCAATGGACCCTGGTATAAGCCTACTATTCCATTCTATAGTTAAAAAACATTCTCATTCTTCTTAGGCATAGCTTCACAATTTTTAGCTTATAAATTGGAGAAGCTTATGGTTTCCTTGTTTTGTTTTTTCACAAAACACAAAGAAATAATTTTTAATTTTATCATCTACGAGCGAATGGATATTTGATTATACTTAGGATCATATATTCCATTTGTAAATTAGGGAGGGAGAGAATAAGCTCAATGTTTGGAGAATTAGGTTTCATTTATGCTATGTCTCCTTTAGCATCTTTGCTTGTGCCTTCTTTGCAGAGTCTCTCAAGAGTGAGTAGTTAGATATGAGCACTCTCAAGATTGTTTGTACTAAATATGAATTTCATAATTGTACTAGGGGTTACAAAGATGTGAATTTTTCAATTTTTCACATCACTTATTTCCAACATTTATATATTCTTAGCAAGAACTTATTTACTATCTAGCCGAAAATTTTATAAGCACGGTTTGGATTGTTTACCACCATATGACACAAAGGTAACATTAAGATGTATTCTTACCTCCTAAAATATTTATAGTATTGTTCTATAATTAGATGCATAAGATGGTTTCTTATATAGTTTTACATTTTGTATAAGTATTTCCATGATATTTGACTAGTTTTTCTTCCTTCTAGATTTGTTGCTAATTTTAAGGGTTACCTAGATAGTTTAACCACCAATGATGAGTGGTATAATAAGTCCTACAATGGTTATATTTATATATATTCCTCGTGAAAACAAAGTTCATACTACCTTTTACATTTTATGATACCTTTAATTTTTCATGAGATTGGGTTTTGTGTTAGAAAATATCTACCCAGATTTTCACTTCTCATTGCAATATATTAAAACTAACAGGTTGTTTCATGGTTGCAAGTAACTTTAGGGTCATCAATACTACTTATATGTTCCACTGTCGCTTCCCACATTGCCTATAATTAATCCATACTCTTATTTTATGTTGTAATAAGGTGCATCTGATATTGAACTTATCTTGTTGTTATAGACTTCTTCTTTTAATTTGTTGTTTCCAATAGGCCTTTTCCAAAGATACAAATAATCTCTAACTCCAATAAGGGAATACTTCCTCAAAAATAACAATAAGACATTCAAATGTTTTCTATTGGTGTTGTGTATTCTTCTCATTCTTTTACTTGTTGGACACTTTTTATCTAGCCATGGCTGCAATATTCTATGAAATCCAGTACAAATCTCTCTCCTAGAGTTATAATAATAATAATAATAATAATATATTTTTAAGGTCACCTCCAAGAGAGAAACCAATTGGTGTATGAGACCCCATTGTTTGTGGTACAAGGGACCCCCTCTGCGTAGTGATTTAATTGCTAAAGTCTATAGAGGTGTACATACGCTACCCCACTTTGTATTTGAACTTGTGACCTCCTAGGAGGAAACACATGCTCTTAACCATTAGGCCCACTCAGGATTTACCATACACCTCAAAATTTCACCAACGTTTCTCTATAAAATATGAGAGTCCTTCATAATTCTCACATGAATTTGTAGCTTAGATTGATTTAGATTTTCTCTCCCCATTATGTGGTCATTTTCCTTTCAACTCTATTCAACACCTTGAAACCCTATATTTTTCAAGGTTTTATGCTAGAGGATTGTAATATCTAAGAATATGTTTGAATACATATCTAAGAAGAGAAAATGGATTTGGAATTCAAGAAATTCTAAACATGGTGCTGAGATTGGTGTCGGTGAACATAAGTCAAACTATCAAGTATTGGTATTGATCTTGACGTTGAGTCTCCATTGCCTCCAGAATGGCAATAATTTTTAGATATTTAGGTTAATTTCCTCCTATTTATTTTTCTTGATAACATATTTTTTTCCCTTTTATTCATGGTTTTTTGGATGTTGTTGTCATTGAATTAACCTTTAGGTTTGTTTTTTCTTCTAGTTTTATCTTTATTACAAATTGTGTTTCTCTTTTATTAATGGTTTCTTTTATTGATGATTGAATTCATCAGTGATTAAAGACAGGGAAAATATTGTATTAAAATTCAGCCATAAAAGAAAATACTTGGCATGATCAAAGAGAAACAATTCCAATTTATGGATGTCAACTTATGCACTTGGACCTCCAAAGGAATCTTTGAGAAAATGGTAAGATATGGAAGCATCAACAGAAGGAAGAAACTTGCAGTTGGAGGAAAGAACTTGTTCGATCTCTTTGATGAAAAATAGTGGTCAGATGATTGCAATGGCCTATACATAGTGTCACATGTTTGTGATGTTTTAAAATTCTTTTTCTTCATGCCCCAACTGCAACTACGTTCATCCAATCGACCTCAATTTTGCATTTAAGAAGAAGAATATTATTCCATCCAGGTAGACACTCATTTTTCTTGATTATGATCGTGCCAATGTACATGACATAAAGTAACAATGAATAAATTTGGTTTGGAACTCTATATATTCTATCTTTTTCACTGTATAGGAAACAAAGTACTACAGATACTTGGCATGATCCAAGAGAAAAAATTCCATTTTATAGTTGTCACCTTATGCACCTATACATCCAAAGGAATCTTGCAGAAAATAGTCAAATATGGAAGATGTAACAGAAGGAAAAACTTGCAGTTGTAGGAAAGAACTTGCCTAATCTCTTTAATGAAAAATAGCGAAGAGGTGATTCAATAGTGGAATGTGCACAATGTCACATATTTGTGATGATTTAAAATACTTTTCCTTCATGCCCCATATGCAAGTGCATTCATCTAATCGACCTCAAGTTGGAATTTAAAAATAAGAATATTATGCCTCCTAGGTAGACACTCAATTTTCTTGATTATGATCATGCCACTGTATAGGACACAAAGTAACAACAAATAAATGTGTTTTGGATCTCTATAGATTTTATATGGTGCACTCTCCCCGCTCTCTATATCTCTATCTACATAAGATGTTATATTACACTATGCATACTATAGACACACACACACTATAGTACATTCACAAAGAAAATATTTGAGCACAAGTAATGCTCTTTTGAGCATACCTCACCCCATAAAATTCAAAACAAAAGATCATCCAACAACCATGAATAGTTTTGAACACATTTGGGGATTGTCATGTCATCATCCAGCCCTAAAAAACCCCATACCTTTGATGCTAGGTGTAATTCCTGGGAATATTTGTGCCTAGAACAACTTTGTGGTAATTTATGGGAAGTTTGGGACCTTTTACACCCTTATAACAATAGCAGTGAGTAGCATAATGACCTTATTCTCAAATCTAGGCATGAGTGGGGCTGATCTATGGAAAATTAGTAGTTCTGGATGTTTTACCAACATTTTGGATGAAGTTCGGATCCCATGCAACATCTAATCAATGGTTTGGTCATTTTGTATCCCCATCCTACCTTTCAAACAACATTTTGGGTGATTTTTTGTCATGAAACAAGGTATAAAAGGACCTAAAGGCTAAAATAAAAATCTGGGTAAATTTCAAACCTCAAAAGGAAATTTTTGACAATAAGGAGGGTGTAAACAACCATTAAAGAACAGAATGTAAACAACCATAAAAAAAATATCTAGGAACTTTTTTGTTAATTATAGGAAAATTATAGGCATCTTGCAGCCCTAATTATTAGTTGTTTGAAAAAATTAATGGGTAAAATAGGTATAAATAGTCCTAAACATGAAATAGGGACATGCATTGACTTGTATTATCTGTCTAGTAGCCATTCCTATAATATTTGGGTGCATTTTGTGCCCTAGAATAGTAGTATGCAACTCTAAAATTTGAATCTAGGAAGCCTTGAGGTCATGGAAGCAACAATTCTAAGCATATATATGTGCATCAATATTAAAATAGTCCCTTCGTCACACTCTATTGAAAGTGTGGAGATGTTTTGATGGATGTAATGGTTGTGGTTCAGCATTTCAACATTGTTAGGGCTTGTCTTCTAGCAGCATCATACCTTTGGAGAATTTTTGTGAATTCCTTTGTACATGTTGATCTAAAATTTCTTATGACATAATTTTTTTTATGTTTTATGGCCCTCAATAAACAATATTTGATGTCTTCATAAAGCGTAGGGTTCACGCTTACCTAGACTACACTTGGGGATCATAGGGAGTGTTATAGGAAAAAGTGGATGGAATGAAAAACATTTGGGTATTGGTGAATTGATTTGCAAAGTGTTCACTTTGTATTTAATGTGTTAATGGATTATTATTATGGTTTCACAATAATATGGTATGGACATGATTTTTTCATTTATGATGTCACAATAATTGATTCATCTTTTGTATAGGTATTGTTTATTGGAACATTTTTTTTGGCTAATGGATCTTCCTGTTGAATCCAATGGACCTAGACTTCTTTGGGTATAAGGATTCACAAATCTGGTAGAGAATTGCATTGCTTTGAATCCCAGATGATTTTCTCAATATGGAAAACATCATGGGAAACATTTCTAAACTTTTGGAAATAGCTTCCACGCCAAAAAGATAAACCATAAAGGAAGAAAAAATAGAAAGAAGGGGCATGCCATGGGAATCCTGTCAATAGTTACTTCATAGAGAAATATATCCTATCAATATTATGTCACTTTTAAAGTGGCAGGAAAATCATGAAATTCAAAATTTTAATAGAATCCTCCAAGGTTTCTTGATACATAAAGAGCCACGATAGTCATATATCCTCTAAAATTTGCCTAACATGCATAATTAAATCATGAATATGTGTTATAGCGGATTTCACCACTCCAAGTGAATCACACTTTGTATGGCCTCCCCCTGTCCCGCTACAGACTCTTTAGACCCCATGGACCATATTTTATCCTTTGATGTTACCTTGATCATCCCTAAAACTATATGAAAAATGATATACGCGGCTTTTTACCCGATAACCGCGTACATACGCGGGTTTTACCTCAATAACTACATACATCGGGATGTGTGCATAATTCAAATCCTTTTGGAGTTTTCCTTGACATGGATCCAACTCATTCGACTCCTGGCCTTCCATATGCCTTGAGATCGCTCGGATTCGACCCTTCATTATTCCTTGTGAAGCTATATAAGGAACTCCTTGGTACATTGAAGGCATATATATAGAAAGATTGAGAGCAAAGAAACTATAGTCCATTGTTGCCGGAAACTATACTTGAGTCTGCATCCCTTTGTCCCTTTGGAGCACTTTTGTGTTCTTCCCAAGCTTGCCTTTGCTAGTGAGCTTGCTATCAAGAGATGGAGGATTGAGGTGGTGGAGGCCCAAGTGGGGGATTCAGTTTCTCCGATTCGCAGACGTGCCGTCAGAGGTTGTATCTATCTTGTAATCTCTGATTTATATTAATAAGAACTATCTTTTCCTGCCCAATGATGTGTATTTGATTGAATCGTGTATCCATTGGAATATGTCAAATGCCTTTACATTATTGATTATATATGCTAGAATAGATATAACACCATGATATATAGTATGCTTGTATTGTTTACTTGTTCTTGAGGAAGTATTATATCAATTCAAGCTGAAGATTGGAAAGCTCAACGGGGATCTACTTCAACCGTCCAGAATAAGGTACGAGGTCTGATCCTTTAGTGTTAGACATTTTATTTCTATTGCATATTGGGAAAGATTGATTTCTGGATTCAAAGCTGTCTGTTGCGGTACCCCAAGCCATAGGAATTTCTCTCTGTAACAATATGGTGCTCAACATCACGGTAGTTTGGTGATTAACCATTGTTTTTTCAATAGTTTCCATACTCGAGTATTACTCGAGAGTACTTACAAGTGTGGACACTCACATAATACTTGGGCCAAAACTCACATTCACCAAGCATTGTCTGATCAATAATTGATTTACTCATGAGTATTGGAAAATGCCCTGGAGTACAGTGGAGTATGGAAATCCCAAAGGAGTGGCTGCCATTTTTTTGTGTTGCTGGCCGTTTTGGGGATAACGAGGCATTGTATTTTCCTTTAAAAGTTTAAAATCGCTTAAACTTAAAGATAAATTCCTCATTTTGTGAGAATTTTTATAAGTCCATTTGCAAGAATATTTTCAGGTTTTCAAAGAAATTTTAAATTGATTTAGCTTTCTGTTTCTTTTATTAATTGTGAACATAAAAAAATGGTACAAGACAATACCCCTAAAATCATCATTCATACAATTGATAATATGAACCCAGCTGAGGTTTGAAACATCAATAAAAATAAGATACTATTATACCTAAAAAACTCTATTGAAAATTATGGAAACTTAAATCAAAACAGAAAACTTGGTTCTATTGGCTCAGATCTATGTTGCTAGGAATATTGCACCTCTTGTGGACAAGAGTTGTTCCTCTAGTCTGAATGGTTCAGATATAGAAAAAATCAGAGACAAAGGATGGAATACTTCCCCTAGAAGGTGTAGATATTTGGAATGGGTCCTTTGGTTGTCTTGAAGTATGACATGAGTGTCTCATGTGGTGATAAGTCTCCACGGATGTACCTACATAAACACATCAACTGGACAAGGAATATCATAGATACTAGAATATATTCCACAATTCTATACTAGTGACTAAGAAATCCAGTAATAAACAGAATCATCAAAACATAATATAGTTTATGGGAAAGGAACCAAATTTTCATTAAAAATGAAGAAGAAATCCAACAACCATCACCTTAGTGTCGTGCCTCTCCTTCACATGGCACTCCTTGTCCTCAAAATCTCCAAATTGCTTCTTCTATACTCACCCTAGATTTGGCTAGAATATGAATTCACCAGCATAATTTTTCTCTTTGTCAACCATGGGGTGTGAGCCAGGTTTTATAGGCCTTTGGAGTATAGGGATGGTTGAGAAAATGGTGGATGAGGTTGAAGGGAGATCCTATTAGGGGGGACCTCGAGTCTAGGTGTTCCACAGGAGTAGGGATTAAGGTGCCATGAAGTTTCTCTTAGAGAAGCTTCATGAATCTTCTCTTTTTGACTTTTTGAATTGATCACTGCTTCTCTCCTATACTGACAGAGCATCACCAAGGTCGAATCACTCTTTGATTAAAGGTAGGAAGCGGTGGCACCACTTGTTTTCAAGAGGAATGGAGCATTACTGAAGATGATAATGCCTCTTTCATTAAGGGAAAAGGTGGTACTGGAATAAAATATGTAAATCAGAGTCCTGGGCCAATGTCCAACTTCATTTTTTGGGAATTGATGGAAATTGCTGATGTTTGCAACCTCATCACATGATGATGATGAGATTTATGTGTAACATAATCCCCCCCAAAGTATGAGGCTACAGGGATATGATAGCTGAGAGCTTTGAAAGATAAAGTTATCACTTCAAGGCAAGAAATCGCTTGATCAAAGAGTAACATCAACCAGGATTCTACAATACATCAATACTTTTGACTCATATCAAAATGTCTCCTCATAATGGTTGTAGACCAATTACAAGGTAGATCCATGAGAGAGATAAAAAACATGGCTACTGGAATACATCGTAGATCCATGTGAGAGGGACTCAAACTTGTACTTAGCTACCAGATATACAATGTAGATCTATGTCGAATGGACACAAATTTGAGCACAACCACAAACATACAAATGTGGATCCATGCTAAGACTCATACAATATACTCTATCACAGCCTAGGGAAAGCAATGATCTCTTTAATAGATACCCAAGGTCTTTGTCTCGTCTTCCACAAAGTACGATTCTATCCATGTGATTACAATGTTTTGATGTTATAAATGACTTGATTACCGGTCAATGATGATAACCATTAACAAGCGCGAGGGAAATAATCATTGATGTTAATGATTCCCAAGATACCTTAGTACAATCTCCTGAGTGTGAATAGATGATTTGATGTCGAACACTCGGTCGAATATTTTGATCAAGGTCAATGATGTGAACCTATGTCAAGAGAAAGAGAATTTGTCATTCTGGAATATAGATCTCAAGGTACTAACTTGTTTCTAAGACTAATTCCTGGATGATGATCTAAAGTCGACATGAATAGTCTCGCCGAAGGAGGGCCATGATGAATCTTACATTGATGACACGAAACTTGCAACAAAGTTCTGGAATTTTGAGTATGATGTAACCATAGGACTGACTCAAAAGGTACTGACATAAATGTTCTTTTGACTACATAGGTAAGATTTCAATTTTCTTTTGAATATTGGATGGCATGACTAAGGACTTGGCAGTATTGACTTAGAACAGGCGTATATCATGACATAATGCGACAGCAAATGATGCATTATTTGAAAGAATCAATGGAGTGACATTACTCATGATTCATGAAAGTGGATCAAATTAGAAGCAAGTTGAATACCCAATTGACTAAATGAAATCTAGACAAGTGCCATGTTCAAAGGTGACTACAAACTTCCATTTATTTGAAAAATGAAATCGTTCCTTTCCCTTAATTTCCCCATCACTATTGATGAGTGCCTCTTTTCATTTTTACAAGTTCAAAGAGGGTATCAATCACTTGTTATATCTTATCCATGTGATAAGTCCATTCTCATATATTTCACGAACCTGAGAAAGGCGGGGTTCATTCCCAAAAAAAGGTCTCTTAGTGTTTAGTTTAACGAGCCTATTGAAAGAAAACTTGGTATAGTTCATGTTTAGAGACTCTAAATGAAGATAGAAGAAGACTCCAAGAAATCCTTTTTGGTAACTAGTCAATCTAAACCAACAAAGGGTTAAACTACCATCGAAAAGACGACTCTTCAAGTAATTTTATGAGCATGAAGAAGAAAAGGCTGCTCGACAATCTTTTCAGATTTAAGGAGTCCAAAAAGATTTTAAAGAAGACTCCATTAGGGTTTCTTTTTGTGATGAGCAGGTTTAACGAGCCTGAAAAGAAGCAAAAATTACTCGGAGCTTTGATACTAGGTTTAAAGAGCACGATCAAAGTATCAAAATGAGCCCTTGATGAATTTTTCCATTTTATGGAAGTATGAAAAAGTCAAAAAACAAAATTACCCATAGTCAATACTATTCATTTTCATCCCTGCAAAACTTTTGAAAAGGCCATTAGTTCCCCAAAAATATTTAAAACTGACTTTTATAAACTATAGAAGGGGAATTTTTAATAAAAATGATTTAAAAACCATTAAAATAATATAATGACCCTAAAAATATTTTATAAAATCCAAAGTAAATAGTAAAAACCATTTCATTTACCATTTACCAAGTTTTGGCGAGCATTTGGGAGAAATTGTGTGCAGATTTTTGTTGGAGAATTGAGAGCTGTTACCCGTCCATTTTTCGAGCTGTTAGTCTCAGGTAAGAGCTAGAACCCTTTGTTTCATTTTCATGGTTTCCATTTTTCATTTCCAAGCAATTTTATTTAGTTTTGGATATTTTAAGGAAATCATAAAAAATGTTTCCTGGGTAACGCTTCTGTCCTTTGCGGGAGGAGCAGTGCCCGCGGAAAATTGTGTTTTTAAAGCTTGCACAGGCTGTGGCACCACTTTGTCTTAAGGGGACATGAGTGCTGCCATCAACCACGTCCCAAACATGGATAGACTAGCCAAAATGATGGATTTTAATCATTTCTAAAGATTGAATGTGTTTCTAAATGCTCCTTTTATGGTTTTTGACAGGTCATTTTGTCGAAAATGGTAGTGTGGAAAGAAAGACAACATGAGGATGATGATGCTTGTGCTGAGGCAGATGGGGCTTCCATTGTAACTCTACGAGATTTTGGTCTCCTAAAATTATTCCAGGATCCTAGCATGATATCCCATGTCAAGTTACTCGATTATATATTACGGATGTGGAATCCAGAACAACAACATTTTGAGGTGGGGGCCCACATCCTCACCGTGGATGTGGAAGACATTTATTTTATCACCAAGTTATCCAGGAATGGAGAAAATATTTCATTGATAGGATCCCGAGGGGGAAACATTACCAAACAAGAGGTCATAGTTTGGCATTGCTATCCAAGAACCAGAATGTCAAGGAAGAAAATACCAATTAAAGAAGTGAGGGACTTGCCACTTCGGACTGTGCTCTTCACCATGCAAAGGTTAGTTGGGAGCCAAGGGGCTCATCAAGATTCTTGAGAACATATGTTGCATGCTCTGAAGGCCATGGTACCCACAATGTTTAACTGGGCAGATGCATTATTTATTGTGTTCAAGGATCAACTGAAAAAGTGTCGGTAGAGATAACTAAAATAGTTAATCTAGAGAACTATTTTGGCATGCTTCTTCTTTGAGAGGGTACCTCTCTTGAGACCATGGGTGGTATCTAAGGAATTGAAATATTGACACCCCTGCATGTTGCATTAGGTGGAGATCATGGCTCACACTGGAGGTGGTCAAGCCAAGGTCAAATACGGGAATCCCTTCTTCTGTTGGCTAGATGACCATATCCTCATTATTGAGGGTTGTGCTTATGATATGACCGACTTTTGAGGATATCCCAACCTCCCTTTACTAAATTACACTCAATGGGGTGACATTGGTAAGAAGGAATACTCAAGATGTTGATTTTTTTAATATTTTCATGTTTTTTTATTTTTATGGATGATGAAGAGACCTAATGTTTTCATGCAGATGTTGTGGATGCACAGACTGGGGGATCATCCCCAATGGATAGGCAAGCATGAGCTCACTTTGTACACAGAGGTGACAATGAGCTAACTGAGATACAAGAGAACCTTGGTCAATTGACTTTGTACATCCCAGATGTTGCGATAGATGACCTCCCTAGGAGGTATCAGAGACACACGATGGGAGTGTCAAGTTGGTTTAGTCACTTGGTATGTAGCATAGCAAGGGTTACTATGTTCTACCATGAGCACCATTAGACATTGTGCATGATGTATCACTAAAATATATCTAGCTTCAGAATGTTTTGGCCATTTTGTATGCCTGAAAACAAGAGCACTTCAAATGGGATCTCGTGACCATATTTTTGTAAAAACACTTTATATATATATATATATATATATATATATATATATATATATATATATANCAATGGACCATGTTTTATTTAAAAAAGTTATGTGTGGGAAATATACCAGTCTAAAATGTAGTTTTCTAATGAATCAGCAACCGTATTATAAGACCTAGGAACATCCATATAAGTGATTAACTCGAATGACCTCTCTAATAGATGCAATCTTTGAAAGAGAGGAAGGAGCATAGGGTTTTTGATGGTATAAATGTGGTTTAAATGACACACCATTAGCTATAAGTCCATGAACTACCAAATCATGACTGTCCTGAGATGCAACCTCGATCAACAAACCTATCATTGCTTGATACTCGAAAATGTTGTCGGTAGATGAACCAATACAAACTGCCCCTGAACTGACTAAGTCATGTTCCAGGGAATACAAAACCCAAGAAAATGAAGCAAGATTCAGGGTATGACGAGAAGTCCCATCAGTAAAACTGTAAAAATCCATCTGATCTACATAACCAAAACATGGTATAAAAAATATGGAAAACAAAACTAAAAACCATATTGAAAAGGATAAAACACACCAAAAAGTCAAATAATATACATATATACAAGGTACCATATATAAATGACTTAAACATAGTACCTCTTCAGGTACAACCCATTGCAAGGTTTCCCGAAAGGTATCCCATAATAGTCTATGAGCTCATAGGTCCCTTTCTCTAAGAACTTACTAATGATAAAGGGACCATACCACATAGATTCAAACTTCCCCTTCCCTATCTTATCATGTCTCTGATTGTAGGTCAGAACTAGTTCACCTTCATTGAATACACAAGGCTGGATAGACTTATCATACTGAGCCTTGATGCATTTTTTGTGTGCCTTGTTAGAAAAGGAAGGATCTCTTCTATTTTCATCAAGGTTTGTCAAGTACAAAAACCGTTCTTCCTCGATGGAAGTGTTTGGAAGAAGTTTGTACAAAAACTGCTCTTCCTCAATAGGGAGGACAACTTCTAGTCCATAAACCAATTAAAAAGGTGTGAAACCAATTGCTATTTTGACTGAAGTCCTGTCAGCCCATAGTGCAGAAAAAAGAGTCAGGTTTCGGTTGGATTTGTGGTCTCCAACCATCCTACGCAACATAGTTTTCAAAAATTCGTTAATGGAATCAACCTAACCATTAGCCTCGGTGTAATATGGAGTTGAGTTTTCATGGAAAAAACCCAGTTTGGAACTTAATTCATCCATCATCTAATTGCGTAAATGAGATCTGTGGTTACTAAACATGGCTTGCAAGACTCCAAACCTAGCTATCACGTGAATGAACAAAAAGATGGCGATAGTATTGCCATCATATTCATATGTAGGAATTTCCTCATCCCATTTTGTAAAGTAATCGATGGCTACGATTATCTAAACATGCCCCTTGATTGAGGTAGGATTCCAATGCATAAAATCAATGCCCCACTTAGAGAAAGGGCCAACTGCAATGACAGTGTGTAAAGGAGAAGGGTGGGTGCACTTTTTTGGATAAAAGTGTTGACAGGGTGGAAATTTATTGACTGCCTCATGACAATATTTGAAGATGGAGGGCCAAAAATACCCAGCACAAAGAATTTTCTAAGCGATCTCCATCCCAGAAAGATGGCCACCACATGCACCAGAGTGGAAATCATTTAAAACATGTTCATCCTCTTCGTGTGTAAGGCGTCGTCAAAGAATGGAATTGATACCACTTCATTACAATGTATCATTTAGGATGAGATATTACTGTGCATGGTGACAGAGATGATGATGATCATCATGGGACATGTCGAGTTGAAATCTCTGATTCTGGAGATAGATTATCAAATATCCATACCATGGAATAGTTGTGCTGATCAGGAACAAGAATTCATTCAAGAATGAATCATTGGGCTTAGTTTCCTTTATAGCACAGGTAAGTTCATACATCAACTCCGCAAAAACCAAGGAATTCTTCAAAGTGACCTTATAAAACTTGAGATAAAATTCTCATAAGATAACAATCCAATGTGAATACTTGTCCCCCAGTACCTTATGAGTCAGATGTAGTACATGGGGTTTTGATTTGCGAGTACAATCGTGGTGCATAGTAAGATGTAATGACGAATTAATCATCATGGTGATGACCATGGACAAATATATCTTCTCCACGCATGAGTAATGGGTTTTAGAGTTGATGAGACTCTTACTCACATAATATATCATGTGTTCTTGTCCATTGGGATCTTCCTACACTAGAACCATTCCAATTGTGGCAGTGGACGTAGCAACATACAATAGAAATTCTTTTGAATAATTTTGGGGTGCAACATTGGTGAGTGTGTCAAATCATGTTTTAGATTATCGAAAGCTCGTTTGTGTTGGTCATCCCAAAATAAAAGAGTTTCCTTCTTTAGGAGATGCATACAACCATGTGTCGTTTCCATGAAGTTGCAAACGAAACAACGAAGAAAGTTTTCCTTCCCTTGCAAAATTGGGAGTCCAGTGATATTTTTCGGGGTGGGTAAGGTAAGAATAACATCAATTTTCAAAGGGTCTATTTGAATTCCATCTTTGGAAACCAATAAGATGTCCAGTCTCAACATAGAAGACATACTTGTGTGGATTCAATCGAATATTATAATGAAGACACCTAAGGAAAATGTCTCTAAGGTGCCCCAAATGGTCCTCCCATTTTCATGAATGAGCAGGGAGATCATCTAGATACAGCTCCACAATGTGCTTGATATCATTAAAAGCATAGGACATGGTGAGCTAGAATGTAGCTCCAACAATTTTCAGACCAAAGGGTAACTTCGGATATGCAAAGGTTCCCCATAGGAAAATGAATTTCGTATTATGCTGATCGGCGGGAAGAATCTGTATCTGATTGTAGCCATAAAATCCATCCATGACAAAAAATATGACACTCCTAGCAAATTTATCGATGATTTGATCAAGGTGCAAAGTAGGGAAATTGTACTTAAGACAAGCACAGGACAGGCCTTGTTTAAATCTCAAAAATCGATACAAACCATAATAGTTCCCTATTAATTTTCCACAGGGACAATATTAGATATGCAATCTGTCAATGGTATGGGATAAATAAACCTTGCCTTCAAAAAAATTTCCACTTCAAATTTAATAGCCTCAGCCCTCCTAGGATGGACTTGTGGTAGTTTTTTTCATACAGGTTTTGCCGTGGGACAGGTTTTGATCTCATGTACTACGATGGATGGATCAATCCTAGGAATTTCTTCATATGTCCATGTTGAAGCCTTAGCTATGTATGTCACTGAAAAGGGTGCCTAAGGCTTACAACACACAGAGAAAACCCAACCAAAGGATTCAAGCAATCCCACGCAAGTATTACTTTATCCTCGAGCTGTTTGAGGTAGTGATATCCCACATATACTTTTGTAGCATCTATTGGCTTGTATGGATTTGATCCACAGAGGATTTATTTCCCAGATTGGAAAAAAAGGTATTTGATATAATGAAAAGGAAAAATTAAACCTAACTAGAAAAGGGAACCTAATCTAAAGCTAAGTGACTTAAAGAGAATGTCGAATTGATTTACATATTATCTTGAGATATTTGAATTACAAATATTTTAATCACATTGAAAGAAATTTAAATGATATGGTAAACTTCTCACTTAAATCACAATCGTTTAATAAATATTAAACAAAAGCAACTCAAGATGAATTCATTCAAGATAAACTACATATACGTATGTTATATGTTAGTTGAAAAACCAACATATTTTCTTTAAAGATTAACTGTTAAATCACTTGCAGGTACAGATAAAAATTTCAGAAAGAAGAAATTATTTTTGAGTATTATTAATGTATCAATTTGTAACAGAGAAAAATATAATTCATAAATAAACACATTTAATGATTTGCAAATCAATAACCAGCAACAGTAATCCATTTGGAATAGGAAAAACATGAGATCTATTAAATAAATTTAATGGAACTCATAACAAGAGATGTGAAAATAATGACACTTTATTAATAGCGAGTTCTGTAAAAATACATAAACCTTTAATTACAAAGAGGTATCTCCAGTCTCTTATTCGAATCTCTTCCCTTCCAAAAGTTCTTCGTGGCAGCAACTTTTCTGTCCTGAAAGAGAAATCTCTCAGCTAAGTGCCCCCCTTCTCTCAAACATTTGGGTAGATTTTATAGAAGAGACAAGCAATGGAAGGATAAGATCTAACCACCGAAACTCTGGTTCATCCAGGTCCCATCCAAACCGGCCACAACCAAATTCTGAAAATACTCCTATGTTTGGGCATGATTTTCTCCAAATCGGTTAAGATATCTCAAAAACAGCCCATGTCTAGGAGTAAAAGACCCCATTTTTGAAGTGGGTTTTCAACAGTTTGTCATATTCTTCATGTTTTGATGGCAAATGGATCTCGAAATTAGCCTCTTCCAACTTATGCACGATCCAGGTTTTGTTATCTTCTTGATAGTTCTGTAGTTTCACGCAATTTCCCTTTGATGATGTGGCTTGGATATTTTGGAAGAAATTCCATTTCCTTCGATCTCCTCTTTCATATGTGGCGATCATTCATATCCCTTTAATTTTTATCCATGCACATCAAAAAAATGTAATTAATATAAATTAACATAAAAAACGCTTATCATTTTTTGAGAGAAAAGTAAAACTAATTAAAAGGATAAAAAATGTTTTCATTTGAACTCCATGAGATCTTAATAAATTTCTTCTGATTCATGGTATGATCCTTCAATATTTTTTTACTATTGCATCATGTAATCCTTTATTGATTTCTTGAAACGTTTAATTAAATCTATTATCCATGTTGATCATTTTCCAAATAAACTAAATCAAATAAAAACAAGAAGATCCAAAATTAATATTCCCAACAAAACCGGAAATCACATGTCGGGAAGAAAATTCAAATTTGTTTAAAACAATCATTTAAAAAAAATCAAGAAAAACCAAAACCTAAATTAAAACCCTAAGTGAAAAAATAAAACTAGAAAAATTTATGGACCTAAAATCAAATTAAATTATAACCTAAGATAAACTTAGGGTCCAGAAATATGCGGGAATGAAAATGTGAAAGGGTGATTCCCGCATCTTGCAAGTTGCAGGTTGTGGGTTGCGGGAATGTTTTATTAAAATATGAAAATTTTACCTCCCACAATCCACATCCCACAAGTTGCGGGTTGCGGAAACATTTAAAATTTGAACAATTAATATCATTCGCAAAAATGCATAATTATACTTGGGAAGCTTGGAAATTTGCAAGTTTTTTTTATTTATTCAAATGAAATGATGAAATAAAAATCTAAGAATTATTTACGAAGAAAATCCAATATCCAAAAACTCTCAACCTAGAAAAATAAAAACCATTTACAATTTAATTCTTAAGAAAATAAATGTTGGAAACACGTTACGTATATAGGAAAAGAATCAATCCTATAATATAGGAGAGTCAATGAATTCCACAAATAGGTTTCTAACATAATCATTTTCCAAGAATAGAAAACCTAGAAAAGAATAATAATCATTCAAATTAGCTTATTGAAACTAAGACTTATCCACTATCAAACTAATTTCACATTAGTGAATGTTCAATTTTAATCCACAAATTTCTAAATAATGATAAAACCAAATCTCATTGAAATTAGGGAATTTTGGATTCAAACAAACTAAAACATGTATTCTTTTAATTTTCATAACATCCAATTGTGTATAAAATTAATATATGGATTTAATAAATTACACAAGTTAAGTTAATGAAAGTCAAAACATAACCATGGATATTTAAAAGATTTCAATAAGCTTAAACCAAACATTACAAACATTAAACTAATATAAGCAAATAACCCCAAGACCAATATTATTTAAATATTTACATTACAATTCTAGACATGCAAAAGGGAAAATAAAAATCAATAAAGGCCAAATATTGAACCAATGCAATCAACAAAAGCATGAGAGAAGAAATGATAAGATAAATTCGAATCCTAGAGCGAAGGTAATAACCAACCCTTATTTTGAATAATCAATTTGTGCGGCAAAGACCAAGATTAGGTGGGGGATGTGAAAGATAACATGGTAAGCTAACCACCAATATCATAGAACCAACTCAAATGCATAAAAGAGAAAATATAAGCTAGAGATCAATAAGAAAGGAAACAATCCAAATAATACCAAAGATCTAGAATGTTGGAGAAGAGTTGTGGATATTTAATTCGCAAATGTACACACCCTTTCTGCAATTTGCAATCCACAATTGTGGGTTGCGGGTTTCGAAAACACACAGCACAATCATAAATCAAACTACTTCCCACAATCCGCAATATGCAACTTGCGAGTTGCAGGTTGCGGGTTGACCGACTGACTCATAAAATGTTTCTACATCCCGCATTCCACATTGTGGGATGTGGGATGTGAAATGCGAAATGAAAAAGTTGCAAATAATAAAATTGAAGATCCCACAATCTTCATTGTGGGTTGCGAGAAGGACACATTTTGGGAAAAATAGTGTTTTCCTCAACTCACTAAAAACATGCAAAAAATGCATAAATATGAAGAATTTAGCTAACTCAAATCATAGAAACTATTATAACGATTTTGGGGACTCCAAAACGACTTAAGAAATTCAGAAAACTTACCTTACATGTAAAATTGGGGCTCTCATGTTTTATTGAAAACATGGAATCTGTTGTGACTACAACAATCCAAGAAGAAACATCATGAAACTCTTTGAATAGAGATCTATAGATTTCAGCTTCTTCTGTTGACCAGTTCTGGCCTACGTGAACATGCTCAACAGTTCCAGGCTTGAATGATATGTCAATAGGGGTTTTTTTAGTGATGTTGCAAATATTTCCTTCGGAATATGTATCTTACAACAAGATAGGTATTTGAGGATTGGTGACAATATCATTACTAATAAGAGATACAAGGTCAAATTATACCGAACTGGAATTGGGAAGGAAAGAGGATCGATGATGATGGTATTCCCATTTAGATTCTTCTGCACTCATAATCTCCATGATCGACTCATTTGATGAAAAATTCTAAGAGAGATAATCGAGAGTGGGGAGAGAGGGTTCTATCCAATAAGGTAGGTGGTAAGGATTCGAAGCCACTAGATGAATATCATCGGAATGGTCATCAAAAGAGGATTGAATACCATCATAAAGTGCTTCATGGGGGCCAAGAGAGGATGACTCAACAATATATTTGCCTCTAGGACTGTGGCCAGTTGTGGAAATCATATTGATAGTTGCCACATCCGTACTAGGAGGGGATGAGGGAAATACTACCATAAGGGTGGAATCCTTCAACATACTTACCCCAATATATTGATAAGGCGGAGGGGATTGACCTAGCATAGGGATGTTATTTGCAGTAGGGGTGTCAACATCTAGTGTGCATAAATTGAGTTAATCGATGGTCACAATCTTCCTCAACTGAGAGAATTGGAGGGTTCTAAATACCGTCGAATGTCATTGCATAAAACAAATTTCTACCCAATAGAATTTCGTTATCCAACGGGGCATTGACTACCTCCACCTGAATGAAAACAGTCTTTACCCAAAGATCGACTAAAAGGGATGGTAATAGACCATGAGGATGGAAACCTCGTCTATCAAAATATTTCAAGGTTGTAGGTGACTTCATGAGTTCGGGAGAACCAACGACTCTCCAACAAGTCACATACAGAACTGAGGTGGAAGCTCCCTCATCCAAAATGGTCATCTGGACCTTTCTCCCAACTACTCTAGTTTCTATTAGGAACATGAGTTGGTGGGCTAATATGTATTTATAGTTCTCCACATTAAAATGGATTAGGTTGGTGTTATCTGGGTCTAATTCCCCCAATGGTGTTAACATTTTTTTGTGCTGCATTGGACAAATTTGAAGTACCTCAATGACAAATCTTCAAGAAATCAAATCTTCAACAACATTGTAGAATTTTGCGGCTCTAGCATTTGGATTAAAAACCGATTTACTGAGGGTACTCTTGGGTGGACTCAAAATCAAATCGAGATTATGTTTCTTGATTGTGAGAAGACCATTAGACAAAGATGAAGGAGAACTAGTGGAATGATATGTAGAACAAGGTCATAGACACTAAGAGTGGGGGAGGGTTAATCAGTGTCTCTTAAAACTTAAAAATATCTTGCCAAAGCACTAATTTAATCAGTCATATGTATTATGAAACAATCATGACATTTACCAATTATATATATATATATATATATATATATATATATATATATATGAAATATATTAACNATATATTTTTACTAAATAGGATTTTACATTACATAGCATTAATGATCTAGACCTAGCTATATTGAGAAACCCAACTCTCTTACAAGACCCAGCTTATATACATGATCCAACATGTAGAGAGGAATCCAATCCTCATTCAGGCTCCAACCTGATTACAGACACCAATATGTTTGAATGAAATCAAGGTCCATAACAATGATAGAATGTACACCAAGATATCATTTATGATCCACTGAGACACACAATTGAATGATCTTGTCTTCACCCCTTATAAACATTATGAAGGGTTTCCAACTTTGAACAAATATATCCTTTTAAAAGAAACATTCTAAACAATGCACCTTTTCATTTAATTTTAGTTTATAATTAAATTTAATAACTTTAAACTTTCTTATATGTTTACACTTTCGAGTTTTTTAACTAATTTAGTTACCCCGACAAATTTGGAGCCACTCCACTTATATTGCTAATTAAAACAAGTCTGCTAAAATCGTGATAGAACTGTTCGGACATTTTTTGATTTCACTATCCTTTGAGCATCTGACAAATATTTTGACAATCCTTCACTAACTCTACCAAAGTTGGAGGTCTTTTATTCTCCTTCTGCGACCAACGTGGGATAAACCCCAACGCAAAACTCGATCTCCACTGTTCATTTATTTCATCAACGACTGTTGAGTCTCTTCTGATTGTCAAGTGAGAACTTGAATGGGGCCATGACCATGACCATCATCAAAATTCTCTATGAGTGCATGGAGATGAAGAATCTCAAAGCACTCTTCCTTATTAGGTGCACTAACTTAAATTTCAGCATTAAAACAATCGGGTCTTCGCAATGCTGGATCAACTGCATTAACTCTATTTGTTGAGGCTACCATTTCTTCTTTGGAGAAATTGGATGTTTTTGTGAGGGACCTGTAGGAGGATCTTCTGTACGGCATGGATGAATCATACACATTGACCATTCCAGTGGGAGGAGTTCCCAATCTTTTGGCTGAGATGCCATGAGGAGCCATATGATGCATGGAGACATTCTCATAGCTTTTCCACTTATACAATGCCACTTCTATTTATCTTATAATATTCCAATGCGAGGTGAATATTTTCAACTATCTGCTATACCCACATCGGGGTCTTGTGCTGGACACGGCTAGGAATTTCTATCTCCCAGGGATATTCTACGGACCATAAGGGCCATGAGCTATAACAAGCTTAATGTTTTCCACTGGCACATAACTGATTCACAGTCCTTCCCCCTCAAATTAAATTTAGATATTTCCCTTGCAATCAATGGATCTTACTTTCCCAAAATGCATTATTCCAACAAGGATGTGCAACGAATCGTCAATTTTTCCCGAAACCATGGCATCTAGATTGTTCCATAAATCGATACTCCATGTATATAACCTCAACTTTACTATATTATTAAGCCCATATAAACCAAGATTTCAAAATTCACATGCAAGTTAGATTTTGTATGTCTTGCATTCATTCGAATATCAAAATTTCAAATGCACCTAGATGCTACAAGTCTATATAGGCTAGAAATTGTATCTGCTTGAATTTTTAAAACAATTTTTCTGGAGACAACTGTAAACTTCTCAAATTGTGTTGTATTGTCCTAGATTGATGGTAAGGATTGTTTCACAAAAGAATATAAATTCCAATATAATATTATCGATATTGCAATGTGGAAGCAACCACAAAGGAGTGATATATATTACCATTTTTTTAGACACTACCGATCATTTTTATTTTATCTTCTTGCTTGACGGTAAATGATATAAAATTTCCTCTTATCTAATTGAACATTTCAATACTGTTGAAGCAGACCTATGCTTAATAAGAATAGTTTCTCTTGGTAATTATGAGTTGTAGCATTAACAAGAGTAGTTTTAGAGTAACCTAGTGGACAATGTAAGAGAAATCCATGAGCAGGGGAGATCCCCAGTCTTGGAAATCTAACTACATGTTTTATAGGTCATTCCATAGTCTCATGACCAAAAAATATTTTGGCTCAATTTGAGAGAGACCTATAATATCTTGAGGGAAAATATTGGAGTCTAAATTGCATGGCTTGTATGATACCTATAACACATCTCTCATGAGTAAGGATACCTTAAGATTCCCCTTGACATTCTCTTCATACCACTGTAATAAATTTCTTTTGATCCTTCTTCTCAGAGATGTTGGTACAGGAGCCTTATAACCATCTTATTTTTTGTCATAGAAAATGTCTCATTTGTTTTCCATCAATTGAGGTTTAGAAGTCTTATTAACTGTGGACATAAGGCCACATATGCTTTTTTCTCTCTTCTATTTCCTGCTATCACATCACTCTGTCATATGCTATCATCACATATGTTTATGTCATCAAATTTGTTTGCCATTAATGACATCCTGTACTTGCATATTGCAAACATGAGCTTTCTCGAGAGAAGGATTTTCATCCTTCTTCTCTATTGACTTGTCATATGACTAACTACAAGTACTTAAATTAATATTTTCTGAGGACATCATTCTAATTTATTCAATAGAATTAGAGCATCCCTGAGATGACATGTGATCAATCAATTGTTGTTGGGAAGGAAAGGGGTCGGTAAGTACTGTAGGTGTAGGGTTATTCTTCAAAAATTTACTAACCTATTCATGGCAAGGAAACTCCTTCACAAAGTGGTCACCACCATAGAATAACAAGGGACGCTTAGCCTTCATTTTCCCTTTACTGTCATTCTCTGAGGCCATAGACTTGGGATCTTCCTGTTGGTTTCCAAGATTTTTGTTCTTTCATTTTCCTATCTTCTTATTATCAAGTGCCTGCATGGATTGAATGGAATTTACCTCAAAGGAAACCATGGTAGTAGAAGGAGTAGTATCAGAAGCATTTTTTTCCCTGGCAGTCTTAGTTGCTTATGAGGGATAGATTAAACCTACAACCCCATAAACAAGAGTTTCTATAGGTGGCTTGGTGGGGCCAGTATTGGGCCAAGGAGATTGAGGGATTAGGTCATACATATTTTTGGACTGGGAATAGACTAAGTCCATATACTGAGTGCGACTAATATTTTTCTCTTTAGTAACAACACCACCCATAGCCACATCTTGTGCAATGTGAGGCAACAAGGATTTTGTGAACCAATCTAGCAGTATCATGTCAGGAATAGGGACCTTGATAAGTATTCGTCATCTCATACATTCATGAATATGGTCTAAAATATGTGTGGAGTTAGTTTAACGAAGGGATGTTAACATATCCATACCCATTTCATAACAAATGGGAAGTTGGAAATGAGTCAGAAAAACTGTTTCCAATGAGCTAAAATCCACAAACGAATGTTGTGGAAGTTCAATGTACCACTTCAAAGCTATACCAGTCAAAGTTCGTTGCAAGAGCCTCAGGTGAACTGAGTCATCCATCAAGGAGTTGGAAGAACACCATAGATGGAAGGCCATAACATGGTTTTTAGGGTCTTCGATTCCCATCAAATTTTGGGATATCCGATGGTAACTTTAATAGAATGGAAAGCCACGAAGGGTTATGCTGAATGGGATCATTAATCAACTTGGACAGATCAGGTAAGTCTAAAGTTTCCAAAAAAGGAAGTTGTCAGTTAGGTTACATGTACTGGTAATATTGATAAGGCATTTGCATACCAGTAGGACCGTAGGTTGATTGATACACTGGTTGTTGGTAAATCAAGTTTGCAGATGATCCTCCTGAAGATATTCTTAATGGAGGAGGGTTTCCTCTAGGCAGTGGTAGTGGTCGTCCTCCACCAGGTGGCCCCCCATCAGGTGGTCCTCCACTTGGTGGGCCCCAAGAAGGTGGTGGTCCTCCAGGAGGTGGTGGTCCTCCAATAGGTGGTCTGCTAGGTTGTGGTCCTCCATAAGGAGGACCTCCACTAGGTGGGCCTCCTCCAAATGGTACTCCACTAGGTTGACCTCCACCAAGAACCCCTCATAAGGTGGGACACCATAGCCTCTAGTAGTATTGACATGTATCCCTCCAGGCATAGTAACGTACAAAAAATTTGGATACCCCCAAGGGGTAAACATGATTCTTGAGTAAGACATACCAAGATATACCATTCCTATAGACCTAGTTTGAAATTTTACATTAATTGCATAAGGTAGGTTTCCTAGGTGAGTATATCTGTAAGAAGGTTGACTAACGATAGGGAATACCCCTAAAGGCTATCCTATAGTAGAATGGGGAGTAACTACATTGGTTGTCATGGAAGGGACTATAACTGCTAACTGTCCTACAGTAGGGGTATGTCTTGTACTAGATGTGGCTCCATTGACTACTGATGTAACTTGAGCTAGAGGATCACTGAAGTCATTTCTTCGCCTCTTCCTCATTTGACTTTTGATGCAACCTCCTTGTAAAAATTTCCTCAGTTTTCGAAGGGTTTAAAAAGGACAGTCTAGTAATCCCAAATTCAGAATCTGATTGACCCATAGAGGTTCTCCAAAAAGGAGAATTAGGGCCATATTCTTTTCCCTTGGTATCATCATATGGGCGATCAACCCAATTTGACAAACCGACATGACATTCCATTGGAAAATGGAAGGTGGTATCATCTGTAGGAGGTTGTTCGACCAAGGGGTTGTCGTATGCAGTGAATGATTCCCCTACTTCCACAACTGGGTTCTCTTGCACATGAGAATCAACTATGGATCCTTGGTCAGTGGCTTCCATTGTTCTTTCTCCTGTAACAGAAGGAAGTTCAGGTGGCAATCCTTCTACTCTTATGGACCATATCATAGACTTAGCCAGATTGTTGGTCACTAAAATTCTAACCTAGGGTTTTGGAAACAAGAAAACAACACACAAAATTCTCCTACATAAGCTAAAGGCAACAAATAGACTCAGGTGACAGGAGGGGCTGATAAAGTTGATTCGTCACTAGGATGTTCAAGTCTTTGTAGCTCTCTATATACCATAGGGTCCAACAATACATCACGACAAGGAGGCCTAGGGTTGTCCCTTGCCTGAATACTAGATTACCTAGATGATACATGCATAGTAGTCTCTTCGAGTGTTATTCTCGGTGTATTGTGCTAATAATATGGCTAAAATGATGGTTTTAGGGAATCCTAGAAGGGTATCCTGATATATACAAGTCACATGGGAGCTCAAATTTGTATTAGTGTTATCTAATCAACAACTATTAAAAAGTGGCCTTTTTATATACAACTAAGTACATGAAGTACCTTTCGATATAACTCAAGGGTATGTGAAAGGTTGTTCAATATACTAGCAGTACATGGAAGAACCACATGATCCATGAGATGTAGTACACCAAATAAATGGCAGCTCCTACATTTAACGACATTGGAACATATCTCTACCCTATCACTCAAGTTACCAGAAAATTTTTACCTATAGCTACCGTTAATTTTATGTTGAACGGTTAGGTGAATGCATGGAGTGTGTACAAAAATGTAAAACCATGTAGTATCAGTGTGAAAATATTTCACTTTACCATTCAAAGTATTCCCTACTTATAGGAAGGAGAGTGTTTCAATTATGTTTCAAAAGAAAAAAATTTCCCACACAAATACACTGAACTTTTCTTTCCGAAAATACAAACAAGCAACACACTTCTAAACTGATCTTTGAACACAAGGAAGAAATGAGATCTCTTTTCCTAAAAATAAAGATACTAGCTCTACAATGGCACACTAAGCATTTTTCAACATGATTCACACAGAAAAAAGGATCTAACCTTATATCTAAGATATATTTTTTGATGAGAAAAGAATGTAGAATATGGAAAGAGGAATGCGGATGTCTAAAAGATTCTGAAGCCAGTTAGGGTTCCAAAAGTTCATATTTAAAAATAATAATGCTTAAATCTCAAAAAAAAATCTTTTTGAACTAAAGGCAAACAGTAATCTTTTACAAAACTAAAAAAAAACAAAAGAAAAAATCACGAAGAAAAACTTCCTTATTAGTTTGATCAAATGACGAAAAGAGATATAACAACGTTAATTTCCAAGCTCTCCTTTTGAAAAAATAAGACCCAAGCATACAAGAAGCTAAACTGATGGGTACAACCTAGCTCTTTAAACTGAAGCAAAGCATGCATTTACCACTCTAGACTCTAAATTTGAACAATCTAAATCTCATAAATGAAGCCCAAAAATGCACAGATCAGAAAGGAACATCAACTAAATCTTGAAATCAGAAGTGTTTGGAAACCCTACCTAGAACCACTTGATGAGTATTGATGATAGAGAGTTACCTACCCAGCAATGCCTTTTTTCCACTCTGACAGAGCAGTGGCACCACTTATTGTCCACTGCGCAGGCGAGGTGGCATTCCCTTTTGTCCTCTGTGTTGGAGCAGTGAGTGTTGTAGATGTCAAGAAAAAGAAAGTCATGAAAAGGAGAGAGTTAGGTACTGAAAAGTTAGCATCAAAGAATAAAATAAAACATGGAATTACTACATAAAGAAATAGTATCTTAGATCTGAGGAGATTTGGTCAAAATGAGCCAAGATCTCATTGGAAGACCTAGTGGATTTGATCACTAACAGGTTGGATTTTTGTTTTTAGACAAGAATTTGCAAACCAAGGAATATCAGATGGTCTGAAATGTTCTTCCCCAGTTGATTTGCCATATTTGTTGCTAGGAATATTGCACCTCTTGCAGACAAGAGTTGTTCCTCTAGTCTGAATGGTTCATATCCAGAACAAATGAGAGACAAAGGATGGAATACTTCCCCTATAAGGTGTATACATATGGAATGGGTCCTTTGGATATCTTGAATTTGGACATGAGTGTCTCCTATAATGATAAATCTCCACAAATGTACTTGCACAAACACATCAACTAGACAAGAAATATCAAAGGTACCAAAATATAATCCACAATTCTATACTAGTGATTAAGGAATCCAGTAATAAAGAGAATGATCAAAACATAATACAGTTTATGGGAAAGGAACACAATTTGCATTAAAAATGAAGAAGAAAGCTTAAAACCATCACCTTAGTGTGGTGTCACTCCTTCTCATGCCACTGCTTGTCCTCAAAAGATCCAACTTGATCCTTCTGTTCTCACCCTATATTTGGCCAGAATCTCAATGCAACAACATAACTTTTCTCTCTCTCAACCATGGGGTGTGAGCCAGGTTTATAGGCCTTTGGAGGATATGGATGGTTGAGAAAATGGTGGATGTGGTCGAAGGGAGATCCTACTAGGGGCGATCTCGAGTCTAGGTGGTCCACGGGAGTAGGGATGAGGGTTCCACAAAGTTCCTCTTCGAGAAGCTTCGTGAATATTCTCTTTTTGACTTTTTGATTCGAGCACTACTTCCCTCCCATGCCGACAGAGCATTAGCAGGGTGGAACCACTCTTTGACTAAAGTCTGGAAGTAGTTCCACTGCTTATTTTCAAGAGGTAGGGATCATTACTGAATAAGGTAATGCGTCTTGTATTAAGGCCAAAGATGGTGCTAGACTAAAATATGTAAATCATATTCCTGGGCCAATGTCCAACTTCAGTTTTTGGGAGTTGATGGAAATTGGTGATGTTTCTGACCTCATCACATGATGATGATGATATTTATGTGTAACAATTTATTTGGAATCCTTTTATGTAGACAAAAAAGGCATCCTTCAGTTTGTTGTTATCCCTTTGCATCCTATCGCAAAGCCAACTCCTCAACAAGTAGGGGTGGCCCAGGTAAAATGCCCATTGTGTGTCAAATTAAAATGTAAAGAGTTTGTTCTAGTTTTATGATTTTTCCATATTAACCTAAGAATGGGTTTATAATTTCTATAGTCAACTTCTCCCTTTCCCCACATCCTTGGAAACAGAACTTTTAGGAGGTAAATTTCCTTAGGTTATTGAGTTCAATGCAACTAGCTCTTTTATTATACTTAGGATATTATCTTCCATTTGTAAAGTAGGGTGAGGGGGAGAATAAGCTCAATGTTTGGAGAATTAGGTTTCATTTATGCTATGTCTGCTTTAGCATCATTTCTTGTTCCTTCTTTGTAGAGTCTCTCAAGAGTGAGTAGCTAGTAATGAGCACTCTCAAGAGTCTTTGTACTAAATATGATCTTCATAATTGTACTAGGGCTTACAAAGATGTGAATGTTTGGATTTTCACATCACTTATTTCCAAAATTTCTATATTCTTAGCAGACATTTATTTCCAACCTACACTTTCAATATAATGAATGTAGGACTTGGAAATCAAAATTGTGTACATTTCTTATGTACGTTGGTCCAAGTGTTTAGTAACCCGTCAACTTCAAATTCCAAACCTTCAACTCCTTCACTTAAATAATTTCAAAATATAAACAATACCTTCCTCAAAATATTATAGCTACAATAGAATAACTAAGAATTGAGACAAACATATAAGCCTTCATTTAACCATATATTCCACCTATAAATTTGATGTGTTTAATTTTTAAATAATGCTTTAGAATTGCATATGTAATAGCAAGCATGGACAATTTTCTTAACAATAGTTAAATGTGCAAATGATGATAAACAAATCGTAGTAAAGATCATATTCAAAGAAACATTATAAGAGCAAAATATCTTATGTTTCTAACATGTCTGGTAATAAAAACGGAATATGGAAAGATGCAAATTTGTAACTATAAAAAATGTTTTAAAGCGGCAATAATTTAAAAGTATGTCATGATATTTCATCATTTCTCTTACCCATGTCCTTTAAATATACATATGTTGTCGATACTTATAATTTCTTGGAACAACTTTCCTTGATATGTGGATCTTGACAATGTCTACATTTTCTTTACCTTTCAAAACATCTTTAAACATACTACAATTTTTTTCCTATTGCAATAATTTCATGTTAGGACCCCTCAAATGAAAATAGAAAAATGAAGCTAAAAAAATACAGTCTCAGTATTATGTCTGAATGAAGAAAAACAACATTAATAATGAACATTTTTAATATAATAATGTAAATTACAATAATATTCAAGTGAAATAATGGGTAATAAGAGTTCTCCTGAGAAAACATGGAGAACACCAAAACAAACTATATAATACCATTGATCACATCAAAACACCAAGTTTTCTTCTAAAATTTCAAAATATTTCCCAAGGCTATCTGTACCAAGTTTCAAGGGATGAGTGAAATAACAATAGTAAAATTTCAGCAGTACAATTATATACACCACAAGAAATTTTATAAGTCATGGAATACATGTTATGACAATAATTCTTCAAATAAATAACTATGGGAAATGGATAATTCCTTACCATTCATTGAGCTCCTCTTTGTTTCAATAATAATGTAATATTCTCTACTGAATAGGTCCAAACACATGAAGGTGGAAGATATTATGGCCCCTCCCCCCTCACATCACTCTAAATTCCCCATACCAAATGCATGTACTTGAAAAAAAATTATGTGGAAATTCATGTAGATTTCATTAGAAACAGGCGTTTACCATTCATTCAATAAAAACTAACGTTCATTAAACCATTCATCCATTCATTCAATAAAAACTAACATTCATTAAACCATTCATTCATTCAATAGCCAAAAAACCATGGACGACATTATATTATCAAAAATAATTACACAATATTTCTTCCGTCACTTCTTTATAATTTTTATCCTCTTTACAAAATCAACAAGAAGCAGATCTTATGGAATTTGTTGTTCTATTCTTAGTGCTTCATCAACTTGTTGTGATGTCTTCCTAGTACACTGCTCGTCACATGCATTTTGCGGCAAGGGGTTAGAATTTGCTGCAATAAGGTGAAAATGTTGCATTAATATATTCTATTATTATAATTACAAGTATTTCATTTTAAAAAAACATTACAAAACCAACAAGAAACAGATCTTATGGAATTTGTTGTTCTATTCTTAGTGCTTCATCAACTTGTTGTGATGTCTTCCTAGTACACTGCTCGTCACATGCATTTTGCGGAAAGGGGTTAGAATTTGCTGCAATAATGTGAAAATGTTGCATTAATATATTCTGTTATTATAATTAGAAGTATTTCATTTAAAAAAAAATTACAAAAGCATTTTTTTACCTGTTGTGGCCACATCATGTTCTTCATATTCCTATACAAGCTCAACTTGTACAGTGTGACCCTCTACATGCTCTGTAGTTGAAATATGGAGCAATACAATTAATTTTCACTACCTACAATGCTATATATAAAATTGTAACATATGAATAAATTCATTACCAGGATTTGAATCATGATCTTCGATTGGTTGTTTTCCATCATCGACATTAAGGGTATCATTGCTTTCCTTCTCAAAACAGAATAAATATTTTATGTCAAATACTTATAATGAATAGATTGCACAATTAATAAATATTAATTAAACTATATTGATTTTATATACATGTGCACCAAATAGATCACCAGAATACCGTGTTTTCCCAGACAAGCTTTGTTGACATTCAACAACAACTTCACGGACATGCTGGAAGCCAAGCTTCAAATCTTCTTCAGTGGGAACTTCTTTGAATCGGTCGGCCTGCATATTTTCATAATGTCATGTTGATGCCTGGAAAAATACCAGGTACCAATAGTAGGGATTCTCCCCAATAATTGTTCCCAAATAGATTTTTTATTGTTTTGAATGGGGTACCCATCCAGTTTGTGGTCCGGCTACCATAGAGTTAACGTGTGTTTTAGATCTCTTTTACTGGTTGCGGTCTAATCCACCATTTATATATATATTATATTTTATGTATGAAATGCAAGTGCCTAAATTTAATGTAAGTACTAGAAATAGAACAGCTAAGCTAAATATATTCTAGCCTATCCCCAGGGAGGAAGATTGATATTAAATAAGATGAATGATGTAATGTATTGTTTGCATAAAGAACTCTACAGAAAACTGATAAATCCAGGATACATACATACAATAGAAAGTTAACATAGAGATAGATCAGTGACGTTAAAACATCCATCATTCATTATTGCATAAGATTCATCGCATAACATAAAATCAGTCATAACACAGAAATAGTTCAGAGGATTAGGAACGATCTCACAGATTGTATATTGCATTAAAAAAAAAATAGTTCATTCAACTTTACACAACATGCTTTGAGACTTATGCAATACTCTCTCCAACAAAATTCCATCTTCTTTATTATAAAAGGAAATAGCTCTTCTTATAACAAGCTCTAGTAACTATGCTAGTGAAAGGTTCTCCATTCATCTACTTTGCTTCTGTTTATAAAAACTACAAAATGACTCTTAAGTTTCTCCAATCTCTTGGGCTTCCTTGACTCTTCATTTACAAAATTTCATGTTTTAGTGTGTTTACTAGAAAAATGAATAAATACAAAATGTTACATAATTCTCAATATTTGAATAAGACAAATTTAAGTGGGCATAGTTGGTGTCTTAATGAAAACACTCCATCCTTGAGCTTATTCATTTATAACTATATATTTCGCTAGAACTAGTACACGCACTTCCACCTCATTCTTTGATAATTGGGACTCGATATCTTTCACTTTGGGCGTATTCTATCTCAGTAATTACTCCAATAGCTGCCTGTGGATTGAGACTTGGATAATCCATATTCCAATAGCTTCCTCACTAACGAACTTGATTTTATATATGCTCTCTTCTCCTTTTCGTGGCCTCTCTTGTAAGTTCTTTAAATGTTCCTCCCTGACTGGGAACTCTTGATCCTAGGTGTTTGCTAAAATCATGCATTGATTGAACAAAACACATGTATTTGTAGAATTCAGTGCACTTTTCAATAGTTCTATCAATATCTATGTTTAATCTGACTGATGATTTGCACCTAAAATTCAATATGGCCACTTCCATCCTCAAACTCCCCACAATTTTTTTATCAATATTTGTTGGAAAGGTCAGGTTGGATCCTATCCATGCTAGCTGATTCTTCACAAGATCGACCACATCTGATGACCTCTTTCAGAATTCTGACAAGCTAAGTGCTATTTATTCTAACCTAGCCTCATTTTTTTTAATCCTGTACATCTCCCTTGCTAACCTCAAAAAAATCTGATTTATTTATTTCTGTAATGAAGATGCTTGATTACGGAAAGGAGCAATATCTAGTTGTTTCTCCTTTGCTACCAGTAGTTGCTCATTCAACAAATTGTTTTGAACTTCTAGTTCTTTCACCCTTTTATCTACTGCATTTTCTTTCTGTTCAACTTTTGCAACTCGCTTCTCTAGATCCCTCTTTTCCCCTTCAATGATATTTACTGACAATACTAGGGAATCTTTGTCAGATTGCAAAATATGACATTACTCTAAGAATTTCTCCAACTCACTGAGATTGTCCTCATGTTTTCTTTTTATGATTTTTCCTTCACCTTGTTCTTTCTTTAAATTCTCCCTCATTTGAGATACCTTCTCGTTATATTGTTCCAGATCATCGACTATTTTTTCCATATTATCTACATTTGCAAGGGCTGAGGCTACACCTGCCCTTGCAAGGAGTTTAGGATCCTTGTTAGTCCCATGGATGATGGTTTTCTCAGTTACCATAAATCCTTGCTTATTTCTGGTGTCGACCCTCTTCTCTGTTCTTGTGACAATCCTTTTTCTTATTTTTATCATACAAAATTGTATTAAAATCAGCTACCTCCTGCTATTGAGATAGGATGAAAGGAATCAGTCCAAATTCTAATGTTACAGCTGGATCTTTTGTTGGAATTCTCCTTGATGGAAAAACTAGATCTATGGGATGGTTAGGAGCCTATTCCTAATCCTGACCTTCCTGATCCTAGTCTTCTTTCTCCTTTTGTTTCAATTCCTTGGCTTCCTTTTCCACTTGTTTCCTTTTCTATTGCGCTTCCTCAACTAAAAGTTGCTCTGGTTCTTGAGACAACCTGAGGGATTCTTCTTCTTGTTTCTTTTGTTGCTAAGTCACTTTACTACTGCTTCCCTTGATGCCCACAGTTGTTATCTTTTAATTGAATCTTGTTCTTAAGACTTTCATATTGCAAGCGTTGCATATTATTTCCTCATATTTATCCCAGTAGTCGGTGTACTCAAAATGCACCCCTACTTCCGCACAATAGTTAGAAAAAGTTTTTCTCTTAATCATTTCTATGAAAACTTATCTCTCCAAAACGAAAAATATCCTAACTCCTTCATAAATTCTGGAGCACTTTTTACCTTAGAAAACTTGTAACTACCTATATAGAATGAGAGTGGTGGATACATAGCCTTCTTCTGAACAAACAAGAAGTTCCAATCCCATCAATGTAAAGATGCGTAACCACTTCTTTGTGAAAAACATAGTCTATGGTGTATTTTGGTAACAAAGAAGGAGCCCTGGTTCCACCAAACATTCTTAGGTATAGCCCTTCTTCCATTAGGTAATAGTGGCCATTTTCTTCTACAATATTCAATGCTTCCTCAGACATGCAGTTTCATTCTGTAAGGAAGATTAAATTGTGTTATGGAGAGAAATTCCTATGGCTTGGGGTACCACAACAGACAGCTTTGACTCCAAAAATCAATCTTTCCCAATATGCAATAGAAATAAAATGTCTAACACTAAAGGATCAGACCTCGTACCTTATTCCAGATGGTTGAAGTAGATCCCCGTTAATATTTCCAATATTTAGCTTGAATTGATATAATACTTCCTCAACAACAAGTAAACAATACACGCATACTATATATCATGGTGTTAGATCTATTCTACCATATATAATCAATAATGTAAAAGCATTTGACATATTCCAATGGATACAATATTCAATCAAATACACATCATTGGACAGGAAAAGATAGTTCTTATTAATATAAATCAGAGATTACAAGATAAATACAACCTCTGACGGCACGTCTGCGAACCGGAGAAACTGAATCCACCACTTGGGCCTCCACCACCTCAATCCTCCATCTCACAATAGCAAGCTCACTAGCAAAAGGAAAGCTTGGGAAGAACACAAAAGTGCTCCAAAGGGACAAAGGGATGTAGACTCAAGTATAAATTCCAGCAACAGTGGACTATAGTTTCTTTGCTTTCAATCTCTCTATATGCCTTCAATGTACCAAGGGGTTCCTTATATATCTTCACAAGGGATAATGAAGGGTCGAATCCGAGCGATCTCAAGGCATATGGAAGGCCAGGAGTCGAATGAGTCAAATCCATGTCAAGGAAAACTCCAAAAGGATTTGGATTATGCACAGATCCAGATGTATGTGGTTATAGGGGTCAAACCCGCGTATGTACACGATTATCGGGTAAAAATCCACGTATATCATTTTTCATATAGTTTTAGGGATGATCAAGGAAACATCAAAGGATAAAAGATAGTCCATGGGGTCTAAAGAGTCTGCAATGGGACAGGGGAAGGCCATACAAAGTGTGATTCACCTAGAGTGGTGAAACCACTATAATAGATGCCCCCTAATGTGTGAGGTCAGAGGGGTCATATGATGGCCAAAATACATTATAAGTCCATCCCAGAAGTGGAGTGATGAAGGATCCCAAATGGAAGACCAACCACCCAATCAACATAGTACAATAATACAACTCTGCATATAACTGTAAGTACATATAGCAGTCCCAGATACATAAGAGTACAATGGCCATGAATAGGCATAATACATGATGTCACATATGTGGTTATCACCACGTACAATATACATAGATCAGAATCTCCATGATGAAGATATACAAAGGATCATGGTCTCCAAAATGGCTGAAGATATACAATAGATCAAGATCTCCATAGTGGCTAGAAATGTATGAAAAACACTGGAATGAAGTCATGAGAGCTGAAATCTCATGAACACTGGCACGATCAAGGAGGTAGCATATAATAGATGCCACTAGTCTGGAAAGTATTCTACACAAACCGCTACGAGTACATGTCCTACTATGCAAATAGAGGTGTCGAGGTCGAACATAGTAGTCCATCGTCTAATTACCGGTCATTGATGTATACCGTTAACATACGCGAGATTACCCACCGATAATGAAAATGTGAATCAAGGTACTAGAGTGCAAACTAACAAGTGTGAATAGATGTGTTGAGTTCGAACACTTGAGAGAATCCATCGATCAGGGGACATTGATGTATTCCCAAGAAACTGTCGATGGTGAGAGAACCTGCCACTGATGATTGCAAGTCTCAAGGCACTCAAAAGGACTCTAGATTCCAATCCTAGAATAAATGATCTGAAGTCGATGGGATGAAATCCGCTGGAAGGAGGGCATTAAGTCATCCCCCATCATCCAAAATGAGGTACTTAGCAAAGATGTCTAATGTGGAAGGACTCGATCATAAGGTGCATGAACCAGTAACTGTACCGGGAATGGTCGACATGCAAAGTCAATATAACTGAGGAATGGCCGACACAAGTTTCAACTTCCTTCGAACAAGAGCATAACGGTGTATGGTAACTAAATGAAGGCAGCATAGACTCGATATACAAACTGGGACATCTCTATGACACAGGAGGCATCAACAGAGGCTCCATAGGGACTGGAAGCTTAACCAGTCAGTGGAGATAAACTCAGATACACGAGTACATCTCCTAAATTCAAACTATAACCCAACCAATGGATGTGATATACAGTGCTCTGTTCGAAGGTGACACGACTCGACAGCTTCCAAAGATAACATCTTTCCTTGTCCGGCTTTTTGGTTTTTTTATTTTTTTGAACTTTTTCAGTTATTTGAAAAGCCTGAAAAAAGAATAAACTAGCTTTATAGTTACAAACTAGGAGGAGACAAGTTTCATAAGGGCAAACAAACTAGTTCCAAGCAGTGGAACATACCTATGCTCAATGCAAGGATACATGTGTAGGATATCGACACTCGAGGCAAAATCCACTCCCGGTAAAAAGGGAATCAAGCTATGAAGGATATAAAAAATGGCTCTGCATGGCTAGACATGATACAAGCTCGGGCTATATGGCTGAAACGCAATGTCAGGGGAGCCGACATAAAGCTCAATAAGGTAGGAAAATCTCATGATAATGCATTCACAACTTGACATAGGGGGAGTCTGGAGGGAAATAGACCAGCATAAGATCAAGAGGAGTATGAGACTCTTGTGAAATGTCATGGCAGTACTATACAATGGACTCCCAGACCTAAGAGAGGACTCACAACATGGGTACCAAATGAAAAAGGGAGCTAACTAGGGCACCCATGTATAAGAAATCTCTACCATTCACATAATACCACTTCTAACAACATCATGAAGGTTCCGTGATACCATGGAATGGGTTCGTACCTAAGGTAAATATGGAACGGTCATAAGGCAATGCATAAGTGCAAGCGGATGTGAAATCCTAACCTATATGCTAGTTCAGACATATTACCTATGACAGGCACGAACGGGTCGAAACCTCGAAGAGAGTGTACAAAACTGGACCCTACATAGTAACCATATTAGTCCAAAACAACCCAAAATATTCAATAAATAATCCAAACTATAGGATATAGGGAGGAATGATCATGACAACAACACCCAAAAGAAACAATGCGGTGAACGATGAGACATAAAAAGGAAACTAAGGTGTAGACCCAACATTCATGCATACACTACCACCCCAGTGAGGGTGACCACTGGTGTAAAGAACGAGTGAAGGGAAAAAATCCTCCACAAATGGAGTAGAGGATGGAATATGACCATTCCCAAATCTATGAGCATGGTAAGGGGCTGTGATGCCCCCAATTCTGACACCAGGGTCCATACTAGGACCAAGACAGGTGATAGGATACTAGGCATGCCAAAAATAAAAGCACCCGAACTCAAGAGATCATAAATATACTCAAGTCATCACGATCCCAAAGGCCAACTAGCGCACAAAGAGCACACTCCTAAGAAAATATACAGCCAAAATACAAGCAAACCAAGGGGAGTATATGTGAGCTCCCGAATGCAGCAGGTATGTCTCGCCTAGGAGAGGCTCGAAACTACCATACACTACAAGTGGAGGTACGTAACCAATTATTGTGGCCCTCAGCTTCAATGCATAAAGTGACTGTGCTGTCTGACCTCTACCTGGCCGGGGCACCTGCAGAATAACCTCTACAAGTACCCCCTTGATATCCTAGGTAAGGAAACTAAGGTCACCTCAATATAATCAATGCTCAGGCGGACAGTCACAGGCAGGATTGACCGTATGGGCAGGGTAGCAAAGCCCGAAACTCTCAAAAGAGCCCCCAGATACGAATACAATCCTGGAAATATCTCCGGTGCTACTCAGTTATGACTAGGGGTCATCCCAATCAATAACCACTCACACTGCTTCGTGCTTAACTCCCTTTTGAGAGCAGGATCCTAAGAAACACTAGTTATACCAAGAATTTCACACACACCCCTAGACAGACACATACATGTTGTTGTTTAGTGATCTTGGAGAATTGACTTACAATGAACTATTCCAAGATCCTAAAACCTAAGCTTGTTGGTGCACCCTAGAAAAGAAAAGAGTGTAATTCATTTTAATATAGCATTGATTTTAGTTGGCTGTAATTACTCAAAGGGAAATGGCCATGCAACTAGTGATATGAAGACTCAGCAGTGAAATAAAAGTGCACACCATAACAAACAATGCTAATTGCAATCTTTGTCAAATGAAAAATAGGGTATGCCACTACATGAGATGCATAAATATATATTCCTTTCCGAATGCCAATGCAATCCTTCCTATATGAAAGCCTAAACACAACTCTAATCCAAGCAATCCAATGCAAGTACCTCCTCAAATCCATATCTAAGATGCAACTACTTTGTATTTTTCAATATAAAAGAATGAAAAATGCAATAAAATTCATCTAAAACTCTCAGTCTCTGCGGAAAGTATAAAAGACAAGCCCAGCAAGACACCAAGACGAAAAGAGTAATGCACTAATGGCAAAACAAAAAGGGAAAATGACTAAAACTACTTTCAAACAAAAATGAATGAAAAAGCGGTCTCTAGTCACAAAAGAAGCATCCAACAAACAACATCAGACCCAAGGAAGACCCAACCACACTCACAACCCACCCAACAACTTCCCATAACATCAAACTCACCAAAAGGGAGGATGTACATGACTGTTTAAAGAACAGCTGCGTATATACGCGAATTTTGGCCAAAAATCCATGTACATGAAGAAAAGGTGCATAAAACAAGGCAAACAGGCAGGCTAAGACAAAATTCACTCCAATCAGACTCTACCAGGCATACATGCCCCCAGACCCGACACATAAACAACAGAGAAAGAGCAATTCAAATACATTGAATGCCAAGAAAACCACCCCCAAACGACAAGTACTAGGAAGTCCCCAGTGGAGTTGCCAATTCTGTTACGGAGAGAAATTCCTATGGCTTGGGGTACCACAACAGACAGCTTTGACTCCAGAAATCAATCTTTCCCAATATGCAATAGAAATATAATGTCTAATACTAAAGTATCAGACCTCGTACCTTATTCCGAACAGTTGAAGTAGATCCACGTTGAGCTTTCCAATCTTCAGCTTGAATTGATATAATACTTCCTCAACAACAAGTAAACTATACAAGCATACTATATATCATGGTGTTAGATCTATTCTACCATATATAATCAATAATGTAAAAGCATTTGACATATTCCAATGGATACAATATTCAATCAAATACACATCATTGGACAGGAAAAGATAGTTCTTATTAATATAAATCAGAGATTACAAGATAAATACAACCTCTGACGACACGTCTGTGAACCGGAGAAACTGAATCCTCCACTTGGGCCTCCATCACCTCAATCCTCCATCTCACGATAGCAAGCTCACTAGCAAAAGGAAAGCTTGGGAAGAACACAAAAGTGCTCCAAAGGGACAAAGGGTTGCAGACTCATGTATAAATTCCAACAACAATGGACTATAGTTTCTTTGCTTTCAATCTCTCTATATGCCTTCAATGTACCAAGGGGTTCCTTATATAGCTTCACAAGGGATAATGAAGGGTCGAATCCGAGTGATCTCAAGGAATATGGAAGGCCAGGAGTCGAATGAGTCGGATCCATGTCAAGGAAAAATCCAAAAGGATTTGGATTATGCACACATCCCGATGTACGCGGTTATAGGGGTCAAACCCGTGTATGTACGCGGTTATCGGGTAAAAAACTGCGTATATCATTTTTCATATAGTTTTAGGGATGATCAAGGAAACATCAAAGGATAAAAGATAGTCCATGGGATCTAAAGAGTCTGCAGCGGGACAGGGGAAGGCCATACAAAGTGTGATTAACCTGGAGTGGTGAAATCCGCTATAACAACTTGTATAGTGGCATTATGAAATATTCACAGATGCTCTTGTAATGGATGAAATATTTGTGTGCTCAAAACAACTAGTATGTAGAATAAACAGGGTTTTTGGTCTTATCCCACTGGAAATTTGAGCGTCAGGAACTGTTCAATGCACAAAATGCAATCGATAAGTAAAGAGATCATATAGAACTCTGATTTATTTTGTGAGATACCTTAGAGCACTGTGCTTATAAATGAAGATGGGATGTTGGATATTATATCAGCCCAGTTGAAAATAGTACCTTGGGTGGCCAAAAAATAAATCACTGGAACCCACCTTATTTTGTAACATTTTCCATTTGCTCGACCAAAAAATCATGTTCAACATAAAAGCTAAAATCCTATATAGATTACATAATTTCATGGTTTCATATTCCCTGGTAGGCCTCATACGAAACTGCTTCTCAAGGACCATCATTCTTCGGACACTGTCAAAAATATCAATGCCTATCACTTTTAACCACTTTTTTGTTAGATATATCTGAGGAGTGGGAAATTTACAAGCTTGAGCTACATATGTCGGGATGTAAGGAGAAAAACCTTGTCCATTAACATTTGAAAAAATCATTTTGGTTATGTCTTCCTTTGGGAGAATCCAGCCGATCACTTCTGCACGTGGAAAAAAATTCGGTTGCATGGAAGCCTTTATAATAGCTGGCCTTTCTATGTTTGCATATATTGGAAAATCCTCTAACCCTACAACTGGTACATTCTGGTCCGTGATGATTTGGTATATATTCCTCCATCTATACTCAGGCTCAATTCCAGTAGAATCTTTGGTATCTTCGTATATGATTTCTACTCACGTTATGACCACTTATGGATCATCCTCCATGGCTTGAACCTTCTTCTTTCCTTTCTGAGGCATAGTGTTACATAAATGAGGAGGATTTTAAACCATAAAAAAATGTATTAGGTTCATTTCAAATGCATATAACTACAGCTAATAAGTCTTCCACTGCATATAACCAGAAAAACAAGAATCCATATTTTAATCAGAAATATTTACCACATCATCATGATACATCTTAGCAATTTCTTTATTCACACCCTAAACAGGGCAATAATGTAGTGATAATTTAAGAAACAGGTTTAAAACTTCTCCATGAAATTTTCTTATATCACTAGAAAGTGGATAAACTCCAGTCGAAAGGAATTAAAGGATTCCGCATAGAAACACATATCCCTTGGTAGAGTAACCCCAACAAAATCGGTCGGGTAGAAGGAAAGTTGTGAATACCGGGAAGAAAACCTAAACGGATAACTAGGGCTCTCACTTATAACAAAACCTCCTCCCACAACTTGAAATTGAAAACGATGATCCATTAAAACCCATTTTTGTAACTCGACCAATAACTGTAATCCTTGCACCCCCTCATTGGTGAAACGAAGAAGTGGTGCAGACGATGAAATGCTCATTTTCCCACAATCCTCCCACTACAAACTACTGATGAGGAAATTCCCATGGCGAGGGTTGGGTGACAAATGGCCTAGGGTAGGTAGAAAAAATTGGTGGCCCTATCTAACTAGAAGCGAAGCGAGCAAGGTTCCAATGCTCAAGAAGAATGAAAAAACCAAAAAAATAAAACTCTTCGACCTTGAGGTCTAAATACTCACTACGGATTGGAAAAAACCTAACCCTACCAAGATATTAAAACCTATATTCAAGCATCAACATAAAAATTAAGCATATATGGTGAATATCCTACCTTGTTGTTGAAAACAATTTGGAACAGGTGTAGTCCTAGTGCGGCTGATTAGATCCACCCAACAGATGACAGCTCTGCACAGTAGAACACAAGCTCAAACGGCCAACAATGACCATAACGCACTCCCCCTATAGGATTAAAAGGTAAAAACAATGTTGATGTGCCATAAATTGTCCTCGAGTGAAAACACCATTGGCACCAAAAAGAAATGCATCGAAAGTGATCTCAATAGAGAAAACGATCTCTTCGTGCAAAAGGTTAGAAATTATTCGATGCTCCTCGAACGGCTACAAAATTGTCTTCCTGGGAAGAGGTAACGACTTGAATATTTTATCAGTATTGGGAGACTCTTCGAAAAGTATATCTATTGTACTTCATATTACGCATTGGAAGCATCGGCAAAGAACTTCAAGACAAACCCTATGGAAGACTTAGGGACAAACATCCGCAACTACGGGCGGGAAAGAGTATAAGACTCTTCCGCAAGAATTTGAAAACAAATCAACAAGTTGATCTAGTGCATCAAAAAAACTACTGAAAACCATTCGAAAGGAATCAGATACTTTCCTTTGATGTCATTGATACCATAGACAAGAACTCAGCTGATGAGTTGACAAACTCTCGCAATTCTTCTGGAAAGCATTTGAGAATCAAAGGTTCGGTAAGCTAAAAAACAATTCTTCCACTATGTCAGATAAAATCCATGAGTTGGTCCAATACATTGGGTGGAAAGAAAGAATTTTTATTTTAACAAAACCAACTTGCAACAGAAAAACTAAGTTATGAAGAAATTCTTGGAGGATAAAGGCAAACTTTTAAGCCTTGAAAGATAGAATTTCAAAAAGGGGGCCCCTAAAACATAAAAAAATTTGGGATGGGGGTTGCACCAGTAACACATCATTGATTTTACATTTTGTATCACATTAAAATGATTTGAAATTTATTATTTCGATTCATTATCGGGTTTTTGATACTTACAATATGTGCTGCCAAATTTGAATAACCACCAAGCCCAAGCTTGTGTTGACCATTTTTTTCTAGTCTTGCCTTTGTGGAATTTGATGTGTTTGAAAGCCTATGTAAGTGTTAAAATACATTAGATGTTCCAAATTTTATATAAAAATTAGTAATAATAAGGGTTAGCATTATATTGTGGAAAGTATTACATACCTCCCTTTGCCTGGTGGTAGCTTTCCTTCTTTTCTCAGAGCCCTCTCCTTTCCATCTTCCACTAGGGATTTCCACTCCCTTGTTGGAATCATCGGAGGGTGTTCATACCTAGGGTTCCTTTCTATGTGAAACCTATATTGGTCTCAGACAATCTTCATATGTGTCCATCCTTCTTTAGGAACACGGATCAATTGAAGGTCTCATTGTTGAACGAGCCAACCAATCAATTAGTGAGCTCATCCTTTAAATTTTTTTGTTTATCTATCCCACCTTGTGTAGATGGTGGGACCAAATATATTGAATGATAAATCATTTGTATGTTTATAAAAAACAACATTTCTTGCAAAACGATCGTGCCATCATTAGTTAAAAAAAAGGTTTTATTAGTATATTACAATCAAATTATAAAAACTAACTTGAACAATGTATAATTACCAAGGATATTATCTATATTTATTGGAATGAGTTATTCATCCACCAATTTTTTTGTCTATATTGTACACGTGCTAGTGACACGAGAATATCCAAGAAACACTGCTTCAACATGAACAATACTACCAATCTCTGCATCCACCCCTTCTTGTGCACGATCTGATGTGTGTTGGTCACCAGCGGGTGCACTCTTTTCTATCCTTTGGGGTGTCATGAAATGTGTTTCCGACTATTCAGTTGAAAAAAATGGCCCATGAGTCGATGTATGTTGACTCATTTTCTCATGTGACGACTGATCTCCACAAGCATCATTGGGCCGAACATCTCCTTGACCAATAGCGTGCGATCACATAAAATATTGTAAATACAAACTATATTTAATAAGTTCACTATCATATAAAAGTAAAAATTATGAAGTTTTAAATGAATTTATATTATGATTCAAGATTCTACAACTTACTTGCAAGGCATTATATCTCTTTACCAACACTTCAACCTTTGCTTTAATATCATCTGACTGTGGAATAATGAATAGAAGACGAAGGATATTTGCATTAATGTTTTCAAGGTCTTCTCCATGACCTTAACTAGGTCTAGAAAAGAACCAATATCAACATCTTTCAACAACTCATGCACATCAAAATATATTGATTGTTTTGATGTTGTTTCATACACCAAATCATTGGTATCCAACAAAAATATATAAAACATTACTAACGTGTTAAATCAATAGACTGAGGAAAAAAATATATTAACAAAACATATCTATCATGATAGATTCGTAAATTACAACTAGGTTTACCTAATGCCTAGATGATGGTTTTGTCTAATCCATAGGTGGGGACTTTCCCCAATCATCCACTTGCAAAAAAGAAGTATAAAACATTATCATAATGAAACCAATATACACACGAAAAATACATAACAAAAAAACATTATGCCACATATTATATTGCTACAAGTTTTACATATTTAAATTGTACAATTACAATCAGGTTTACCTGTTTCCCCGAGTTTTTTGTCATCTGATCAAAAATCAAGCTTATCTGATCAACACTCTGCATCAAATATAGATAAGATTATATAAACCAAATGAATATACTCATGAAAAAACACAACAACAGAACTTTTCATACATATTAAATTTAATCAATGGAATCAATGTATACATGTTTCCTCGAGGTAGGTATCATATCATTTATTGTGAGGGAGGTTTCCCTACCATAACCTCACATCAAAGACATAGAAAAAATTACCTAACAAAGCCAAAATAACCACTGAAACAATATAATAACAAAACATTTTGATGTATTTATATTGTACAATTACAATCATGTTTTCATGTTTCCTCGAGGATGTTGTCATCTGATCAACATCGGGTGTTTTCCCTGATTAATACTCTACAACAAATATAGATAACATTAAATAATCCAAATGAATATACTCATGAAAAAACACAACAAAAAAATTCTTTTTTCAAATTATAATTGTACTATTACAAAGATGTATACATGTTGCCTCAAGGAAGTTGTACTCCTCTGACCAGTTGCTGGGGAGATGCCCTGATCACTACTCTGCGAAGTAAATATAGAAAATTTAAACAAAATTATAACAATTTACTTACGAAAAATCCTCAAGAAATTCAATTAATTAATAGAAGGTTGGGTAAATTGTTGGATGTACCACTTTCATAGTAACTGTGTTTGTATCTACTCGATTCAAATTATAATTAATAAGCAACTCTTCCCCTGCAGCTATTGATTTAGTGGCACATACAAATACATGGTTTCCTTCATGCCCATCAAATATGTAGTTGGGTTTATTAAGTGTACACCTTGGATGTGTATTGTTTATAAACCATGCAAAATTCCTAGTGGCCTTTGGCCTTCCATCAATGTACAACGTTGCTCCTTTATTTTGATCTTTGACTTTTAGTTGTAAATAATTTGTTGACAACCCATATCTATGAATACTTCATGTATATTGTACCAAGTGCATCCAATATATGTAGTTGTAATAGAGTCCATACTCCATCAATTATGTACATCTGTTGTAATCGAACTATATGCCATCCATGCAAAACAATCTCAATCCATGTAATGACAATGGTTCAATTCGATATATCCTCTCATTCACAAAAAAAATGTGTTTAGTTGAGGAATATCCCTAGGTACCCATTTTTTCTCTAGATCTTTGTACCTTAAGGCCACCTCAATGTCGCCTATTGTCTCATAAATATAGGAACATGAACCCCCTTCAGCGAGAAAAAGTTCCATGTATTTATGGAATTTTCTTCTGACCTTCTGACATCAAGTTGATATAGCCCTTGTAGGCCTATTGGATGTCTCACTTTCTTCTAGCCTCCCTAAATTCCCCTCGCTCGAGGAATATAGGTATGCAAAATACTTGTTTGGTTCTACTTTCAGCATGGGAAAAAACTTGGCAAATAAGAGAAAAATAACATCTAGTTAAGAAACCTCCAACCAATACCAATTTTAAGCAATAAACTTTAAGGAGTATCTTTAGCTAAATACAAATCAAGTTCATCAATATCTACCTAGAAAGTTTTTCTTAATATAGTTATGGATTACTTGAATGTGATAGGAAAAGTAAGGACCTCCACATTAATGACAAATGGATGATTACTATGTCATGATTTTAGGTCTTCCCTTAAATAGTGAAATAAGGGAAAAATTTGAAGGTTTCCAAATGTATGCGAACAAAATAGAAATTAATAGAAGCCACCCAACAATGAGCTAGCATTTGAAGTGATTTCAAGTATACCAAACCTATTAACAATGAAAAGGGGTTTGAATGTAGTAGATTTTACACTTCAAAATTTAACAATACAATTGGTGTCCCAAAGAGGATGAATTTGAATATTATGACAGTCCACAAGAGGGAAAAATGACTGTCAATCTAGGATACTGGAATCAATTTTGTATGTGAGGTGAAAAATTAGATATGAGTGTCAAATAAATTCACTATCATGACAAATAGAGATGCAAAACTGAATTTAGATAAGGCATGTATTTATTCATCATTCAAAGCACCATATATATGGAATTGAAAACTAGGAATTTGGAAGATAGAAACAATACTCTGGTGTTAACGATATCAATATTAAACCATTAGTTAGTTTATATATGTAAAAACCCTAAAACATATTTGTTATTGTTATCTTGTTTCTTTTGTTATGGTTGAACTCTTCCTTATGCTCTGGACGGGGTAAGGTTGGTCCGTTTGCATGTAGTAGGGGAGAAATCCACACTACAATAAGAGAATTACATATGTTTTCCTAAGCATATTTTTCATGTTTGCACATGTGCACATGGTTATGGACTGTACCAACTAATTACACCATTTTCTACAATTATAAAAGAAGGCATTGAGTTAGGTAAAGGGGAACCACTTTGATAGTGCACAGTCATGTTGGAGGGATGAAGTAGTGAATGTTTGTGGATTTTAAATTCACATTCCATAAAAATCCCTTGTATTTGATTGTCTATATTTTCAATCTTGAGCAAGTATCTCAGTTTCCTGTAAATTTCCCTTTGCTTTGAGACTGAGAAACATATTGCTGGTTTGTTAATGGTTAAGGTAGGAGGAATATGAAACCTGGTGAAGGAGGTGCTACAATAGTAATGTAGGTATATAACTACTTTTGTTGTCTTCTTAGAATAAAATGAATATCTCTCTTCTTCCCCACCCCCACAACTAAATTCTTGTGTTAAATTTCTTACACATTGATCTAGTAGATTTAGTGGACAAACTAATTTTCTTGAAGAGTTAGTTATTTTAGTTAGTTATTAATTTTAAATTTTTGTTGGTTATTTATATTAAAAGTTAAATGGATTTGCCAAGGGTTTGTTGTTGATATATGTGTATTTTTTTGTGGGTTTGATTTGCGGGAAGGATTAAATCTTGGATCAATGGATCTCAACAAGAAGGATAGATGACTAGCCAAAGGTACTCCTTAACAATCTCACTTGATTAATTCTTTATTAAATAGCTAAATTGGAAAGTAGTGTTCTTCTATTTTTCTTTGCTGGTGGTTCAACCTAACCATTACAAATAATTTTCCTCAAAACAAGATGAAACCATAGCCCTAGAATTCAATATTTTCCAAGAAGATAAAAAAAACCCTATTGATTATAAGAGAAAGAGAGACCGACTACAAATCAATATAAAAATAGAGAAGATGACTAGTGTTATCCTCCTCTTAGTTTCATGTCTAAACAAAATATGAACAAGTATGATGAGTACAATAATGAACGCAAAGAAATCTCTCATTCATATTTTTATATGAAAGATAAGGGAGGATAAAATTACAATGTAGCTCAATGAAGTTACATGAAGCCTACAATAAACACATGTAGACTCACACAAGTGAAGCACTCCACTCCAATGGTACAGGTGTTAATATTCAAGGTGTTGTCATACACAATAAGAAATATAGTATTATGTGGATACATAAGTTGTATCCACATCCCTTTGTCACAAGATTGAATCGACTCCATCACTTCTCCTAATGCATATACTCTTTTAGGTCCAATCTCCTTGTATGAACACTATCAAATCCCAAAATTCCTCGATTCAACTCAAAACCTCTATAAAAGAATTCAAGATAGACTACATTTTCAAGGGCATAATTCCCTCCTCCAAGAAGTATAATGCTCCTCTTATGTAGGGATTTTTTCAAGAAAGTAAACTCTCATAAAATGTACATCCCACAAAATGTCAACAAAACTCCAACTCCCTATGTAAGAATGCCAAGAAAGCTCCCAATTGAGGTTAAGTAACCGCTGACCAAGTTATCTTCAAAGTTCAAATCCATAAAAAAACATCTCCCGTTTTCAAATATATCTCAATACATATAAAGGTTGAACCATCATGCACCCCAAATCCCATGAATCACCCCCAAATATGGTGTACATACTCTTAGAGAAACCCAAAATCTGACAATCCTTCTTTATGAGGAAAGTGTTTACAATGACACCTATCGACTCTCTATGCAAATGCAACAAATCTGTTACTTAAAAATCTATAGAAGTTTTAGTACCAAAATCAACCATTGTCAACTACAAATAAATTCACTACTTCCCATGAGGAGAGAAACAGATGCCCGAGATAGATTCACTACTTCCCATAATCAATTAACTGCTACCTGAGATTTTGTGAGTGATTTAGGGCTACCCAAGTTTTTTGTGGGTTTCCCGTGAGCAGAACAAAGATGCCCAAACTTTCTGTTGACTACCCTCAACCTTCCAGTAACTTCCCGTGACCTTATCTGCTGCATGTCGTTTATTTTGAAAATTTTGAAAAAAAATATTTTTATGCTTGGAAAGCATGTCTCAATATCATGAACCAACAGTAGAGCAATGAAGAAAAGATAATCAAGTATTAATTATTTCCTAATGAAAATAGAGAAGAATATCCTTAAATGGGACACCTATCATTGTAACATAATAACTTACTGGCAAATTTTCCTACTCCATAATTGTCTTCTTTTCTTCTGGGTAATTGAGGAATTTCTTGTATTACTTATGATTATATTTGATTTAAAGACATCTCCACCTATCTATAAACATTAAGATATATGTTTTCATCAACATGGAAAGGGATAATTATGGACCTCTGGTAGAACTTTGAAAAACTAGTGATTCTTTTGTAAGATTATATTAGCTGAAACATAAAATAAAGGAGAGATCCAAACCTTTCTTCCATCCTAATTGTGACTGTTGGTGAAAATACTAAACATTTTATAACATGTATATCAAACCATTTAATTGTCAACCCAAAGAGAGCGTAAACTTGTGAGGTACATACAAAATATATGAAGGGGCAAAGTATTGCTAACCTATTCTACAACTGAACTTGAATCTAAGTTATGAAAACAGGAAATGACATAAAAATTAATCTAATTGTAGAATACAGGAAATTGCATAAATTAACTTGATAAAGAAAGACTGAAACTGCATGAAATAAACTGATATAAATCAATTAACATTAAGTTGTGAGCTCACATAAATATATGCTATCAATTCATAAGAAATAAAGTGCTAAAAATCTATATTAACATGGAAGAGTACAGGATTTGCATCAAAGTATAATCTTTATCACAATAAAAAATGTGTTCTTTGAATAACTCTAAACTATTATCTACTTCCAAACCACTAGAGAGATCTCTAACCAAAATGAGGAGAGAGCTCTCCTATTTATACATGAATTCAAGATAACAAATCATGTTTATGGAATTTTCTTCTGATCTTCTAACATCTAGTTGATATAGCCCTTGTAGACCTACTAGATGTCTCACTTTCCTCTAGATTTCCTAAACTCCCCTCACTCGAGGAATATACGTCTGAAAAATACTTGTTTGGTTCTACTTTCACCATGGGAAAAAACTTGGCAAATAAGAGAAAAATAACATCTAGTTAAGCAAACCTCCAACCAATACCAATTTTAAGCAATAAACTTTAAGGAGTATCTTTAACTAAATAAAAATCAAGTTCATCAATATCAACCTAGCAAACGTTTCTTAATATAGTTATGGATTACTTGAATGTGATAGGAAAAGTAAGGACCTCCAAATTAATGACAAATGGATGATTACTATATCATGATTTTAGGTCTTCCCTTAAACAAGGAAATAAGGGAAAAATTTAAAGGTTTCCAAATGTATGTGAACAAAATAGAAGTTAATAGAAGCCAACCAACAATGAACCAGGATTTGAAGTTATTTAAAGTATACCAAACCTCTTAACAATGAAAAAGGGTTTGAATGTAGTAGATTTTACACTTCAAAATTTAACAATACAATTGATGTCCCAAAGAGGATGAATTTGAATATTATGATAGTACACAAGAGGGAAAAATAACTATCAATCTAGGATACTGGAATCAATTTTGTATGTGAGGTGAAAAATTATATATGAGTGTAAAATAAATTCACTATCATGACAAATAGAGATGCAAAACTGAATTTGGGTAAGGCATGGATTTATTCATCATTCAAAGCACCATATATACGGAATTGAAAACTATGAATTTGGGAGATAGAAACAACACTATGGTGTTAACGATATCAATATTAAACCATTAGTTAGTCTATTAGTTAGTTTATATATGTGAAAACCCTAAAAAATATTTGTTATTGTTATCTTGTTTCTTTTGTTATTGTTGAACTCTTCCTTATGCTCTGGACAGGCTAAGGTTGGCGCATATGCATGTAGTAGGGGAGAAATCACCACTACAATAAGAGAATTACATATGTTTTCCTGGGCGTTTTTTTCATGTTTCTACACATGGACATGGTTATGGACTGTACCAACTACTTACACCATTTTCTACAAGTATAAAAGAAGGCATTGAGTTAGGTAAGGGGAACCACTTTGATAGTGCACCCTCATGTTGGAGGGATGAAGTAGTGAATGTTTGTGGATTTTAAATTCTTATTCCATAAAAATCCCTTGTATTTGATTGTCTATATTTTCAATATTGAGTAAGGATCTCAGTTTCCTGTAAATTTCCGTTTGCTTCGAGACTAAGAAACATATTGGTGGTTTGTTAATGGTTAAGGTAGGAGGAATATGAATCCCGATGAAGGAGGTGCTACAACAATAATGTAGGTATATAACTACTTTTGTTGTCTTCTTATAATAAAATGAATATCTCTCTTCTTCCTCAACCCCACACCTAAATTCTTGTGTTAAATTTCTTATGCATTGATCTAGTAGATTTAGTGGACAAACTAATTTTCTTGAAGAGTTACTTATTTTAGTTAGTTATTAATTTTAAATTTTTGTTGGTTATTTATATTAAAAGTTAAATGGATTTGACAAGGGTTTGTTGTTGATATATGTGTATTTTTTTGTGGGTTTGACTTGTGGGAAGGATTAAAGCTTGGATCAATGGATCTCAACAAGAAGGATAGATGACTAGCCAAAGGTACTCCTTAACAATCTCCTTTACTTGATTCTTTATTAACTAGCTAAATTGGAAAGTAGTGTTCTTCTATTTTTCTCTGCTGGCGGTTCAGCATAACAATCACAAACAATTTTCCTCAAAACAAGATGAAACCGTAGCCCTAGAATTCAATATTTTCCAAGAAGACAAAAAAACCCCTACTGATTCTAAGAGAAAGAGAGACCATCTACAAATCAAAATAGAAGAGAGAGAAGATGACTAGTTTTCTCCTCCTCTTAGTTTCATGTCTAAACAAAATATGAACAAGTATGATGAGTACAATAATGAATGCAAAGGAATATCTCATTCATCTTTTTATATGAAATATAAGGGAGGATAAAATTACAATGTAGCTCAATAAACTTACAGGCAACCTACAATAAACAAATGTAGACTCACACTAGTGAATCACTCCACTCCAAGGGTACAGGTGTTAATACTCAAGGTGTTGTCATACATAATAAGAAATATAATATTATGTGGGTACATAAGTTGTATTCACATCCCTTTTTCACAAGATTGAATCAACTCCATCGCTCCTCCTAATCCATATACTGCTTTAGGTCCAATCTTCTTGTATGAACACTATCAAATCCCAAAATTCCTCGATTCAACTCAAAACATCTATAAAATAATCCAAGATAGACCACGTTTTCAAGGGCCCAATTCCCTCCTCCAACAAGTATAATGCTCCTCCCATGTAGGGATTTTTTCAAGAAAGTAAACTCTCATAAAATGTACATCCCACAAAATGTCAACAAAACTCCAACGACCTATGTAAGAATGCCAAGAAAGCACCCAACTGAGGTTAAGTAGCTGCTGATCAAGTTATATTCAAATTTCAAATCCATAAAAAAACATGTCCCATTTTCAAATATATCTCAATACATACAAAGGTTGAACCATCATGTACCCCAAATCCCATGAATCACCCCCAAATATGCTGTACATACTCTTAGAGAAACCCAAAATATGACAATCCCTCTTTATGAAGAAAGTGTTTAAAATGACACCTATCGACTCTCTATGAAAATCCAACAAAACTGTTAAGGCTAAAAATATACATCATTTTTAGTACCAAAATCAACCATTGTCACCTACAAATAAATTCACTGCTTCCCATGAGGAGAGAAACGGATGCCCGAGATAGATTCACTACTTCCCAGAATTAACTAACCACTACATGAGAGTTTGTGAGTGATTTAGGGCTACCCAAGTTTTTTATGGGTTTCCCATGTGCAGAACAAAGATGCCCAAACTTTTTGTTGACTACCCTCAACCTTCTAGTAACTTCCCATGACCTTATCTACTGCAAGTCGTTTATTTTGAAATTTTTGAAAAAAATGTATTTTTATGATTGGAAAGCATGTCTCAATATAATGAACAAACAATAGAGAAATGAAGAAAAAATAATCAAATATTAATCATTTCCTAATGAAAATAGAGAAGAATATCCTTACATGGGACATTTATCATTTTAACATAATAACTTATTGGCAAATTTTCCTACTCCATAATTGTCTTCTTTTCTTATGGGTAATTGAGGAATTTGTTGTATTATTTATGATTATATTTGATTTAAAGACATCTCCACCTCTCTATAAACATTAACATATATGTTTTCATCAACATGGAAAGGGAGAATTATGGACCTCTAGTAGAACTTTTAAAAACTAGTGATTCTTTTGTAAGATTATATTAGTTGAAACATAAAAGAAAGGAGATATCCAAACCTTTCTTCCATCCTAATTGTGACTGTTGGTGAAAATACTAAACAATTTATAAGATATATATCCAATGATTTAATTGTCAAACCAGAGATAGCGTAAACTTGTGAGGTACATACAAAATATTGTTGATGTATTTGTAACTTCAGAATGTATTCATCTATGTATATTATGTGATGTAACCCGATGTTTATTTCGAGATGTATCTATAATGTAATTGAGTCATGTTGGCATGCCCTGATGTTCCGATCGGGAGGATCAATGATGTAAACAAGTCATGTCAAGTCATTGTGGGTAACCCTCTGATTGTATAAGGGTTAAAGACCCCACAGTTCTGGGGCACTAGGGTTATTAGACTCTCCTAGTAGAGGTCGGCCCTAGTACGGTTTTAGTCATGCTGGGATTAGTATAAATAGAGAGCTATAATATATATTTAGTACACATCACAAACACACTCAAGTGTAGCGAATAGTTGAGGAAGGAGAAGACAGTGGGGCTAGATAAGAAGAAGGTTTCTGCTGTTGGGAGATCACTTATTGTTTTGGGCTTTTACTATTTTGATGTTGATTCTATCTCTAAGGAAGTTGTGGGGTTCTCTCCATTTATGGTTTCCCCAATGAAAAATAATATGTTCATTGTCTCGTGTGTTTTATTGTTGTACTTGTTATTCTCTCAGTTAAATATCCTAATAATGCTAGCTTAATGTTGAAAAACTAACATGGTATCAGAGCTAACCTGAGAAGAAGACACTATGCAGCTGTAAAAACTAGGGATTCCTATTTTGTGGATCTCTCTCCACATATTTTAGAAAAATTAGGGTGGAATAACTATCCTCCCTAGGGCACATCTTTCTATCGAAGCAGAATCCAATTCTAAGGTTTTTTAGTTTTGGACCCGACACTCCTGCCAAAAATTAGGGATTTTCACAAAAGAGGAATTTTTCAGTGAGCCCAAGCCTAGATTGATCTCCTCCCCAAAATCAAAGTTAGGGATAAATTTCTAGGAATTTGGGTGGACAGATCTCCAGAAAAGCAAAACCCAAATTTGCTTCTGATCGAGTACTGCGGGATTTCAGCTCCAAATCCAAATCTGACATCTTGACCTCGTAAGATCTAAATCTTTTGTATTTCCATTTGAGGTTCTCAGTTTAAGATGTCTCATCATACCAAGCTTGATGAAAATCTTGAGGGAGCTAATAACTTATGAGCCTGGAAGTATAGGATCTCCCTGGTCCTAGAAGAAAATGAGTTGGACTCCTATATCATTGAGGAGGTTCCAGTTCGAGAGGGAGATGAGGAAAAGGCCTTACATAAGAAGAAGTTGGTTATGGCAAAGAGGATCATTGATGACTCTATCAAGGATCACCTTATCCCACAAGTGTCCTCTCAAGACACCTAAAGCTATGTTTGATGCCCTAACCAAACTGTTTGAAGGGAAGAACATAAACTGGAAGATGACTTTGAGGAATCAACTGAAGAATGTGAAGATTCAGAATGTAGAGACCATCCAGTCTTACTTCACAAAGGTTTGTCATATCAAGGAACAATTGGAAGCAGTAGATGAACAATTGGAGAATGCAGAAATTGTGATGACCACCTTGAATGGTCTCCCTAGGACATGGGACTCTTTCATTCAAGGGATTTGTGCTAGAAAGAAGTTAGTCAAGTTAAGTAGACTATGGGAAGAATGTTCTCAAGAAGAAGCTTGGATAGCGGCTTGAGAAGAGAAGATGGGAAGTGAAGATGAAGCTCTCACAGTTCACTCCAAGAAAGGCAAAAGAAGATCTCATTAATCCAAAGGTAAGGATCCTCATCATAGAGATAATAGTAGAAGGAACCTATCTAAAATGAGAAGTTATACATGTGATGAAAGAGGACACTTTGCAAAAGAATGTCCTAAGAACAAGGTTCGCTTTCATAAGAAGAAGGGGAACAAAAGAAGAGATCATGCTCATGCTGTAGAGGATGATGAACCATCCAAGAAAAGAACCAGATATGAAATTGAAAGTTATTCTAGTGAAGATGAATATGTTTTGATTTCTACTCTTACGGGAAACATTACTCATGGAAGTGATGATTGGCTTATAGACAGTGGGGCTTCCAAACATATGACTGGATTCAAGGAATCCTTTGTGAAACTCTAAGAATGTGAATCACCTCACAAGGTAAAACTAAGAGATGACTACCAATATCCAATAAAAGGTAGTGGGGAATCTTCCTATAATCTAGACTCTAGAAAATATATAACAATGAAGGAAGTATTGTTTGTTCCAGGACTCAAGAAAAACATTCTCTCCATATCAGCACTAGATGCAAAAGGAATGAGAGTTGCATTCATAGATGGTCAAGTCATCATGTGGCCAAAAGGAAGGACTATCGATGATGCGATGGTGATTGGAGAACAAGAAGGAGGATTGTACAAATTAAAGGGCCATCCAGAACAAGCATTGGTCCATGAAAAAGTAGAGCCAAGTGAACTTTGGCATAGAAGGCTTGCACATGTGCATTACAGAGAACTGTGAATTGCAAGCAAATCTTTTGAAGGTCTTCCAGAATTCCAAGCAAAACATGATGGGGTCTGTAAAGGATGTGCGAAAGGAAAGAATACAAAGAAGACATTTCCTAGCAATGAAAGCAAAGCCAAAGGAATCCTAGAAATCATCCACTCCGATGTATGTGGTCCTATGTCGCCAAACTCACTAAACGGGTATGCATATTATGTTTCTTTTATTGATGATTTTTCTAGGAAGACATGGGCTTACTTCATGAAGAACAAAGACGAAGTATTCAGCAAATTCAAGGAATTCAAAGCCTTGATCGAGAACCACACTGAAAAGAAGATCACTTCAAATGAATTCAAAGAACTATGCAAAGAATCAAGGATTAAGAGGGAGTTTTCCACTCCTTATAATCCACAACAGAATGGGATTGTGGAACAGAAGAATAGAACTATCATGGAAGCTACAAGAGCTATGCTTCATGATCAATATCTTCCTATGCATCTTTGGACTGAAGCTGCCAGAACAATGGCGTATGTACAGAACCGTACTCCACATAGAGTACTCAAGAACAAGACTCCTGAAGAAGTCTTCTCCAGCAAGAAACCAGAAGTTAGCGATCTTAGAATATTCGATTTTCCTGTATACATACACAATCCAAAAGAGAAGAGAAAAAAATTAGATCCTTTAGGAGAGAAGGGTATATTTGTGGGATACTCTGAAAGCTCGAAGGCTTACAGAATATATTTTCCAGGATACAAGAAGATTGACATCAGCAGGGATGTGACATTTGATGAAGACACAACTTACAACAAATCTAGAACAAGACCTGCTGAAGAACCTGAAGAAGCAGAAGAAACCAGAATTCATGATACAACCATGAATGAAGAAACTAAAGAAGAAGATTGAGATTTTGAAGAACCACAAATACCTGTAGATCCACCTATGGAGAAGAATCCTCATAAGAGGAAACCTACTTGGGTACATGAAATTATCCAAGTTGTGGAAAGATATGGAGCTCCAGAAGAAAATCATAGAGAAAGAAAGAGGACCAGATCATGTTCCGGGTATGTAGCTTTACTATGTGATTTCATAGATAAAGAACCTTCCAGTTATGAAGAAGCGATACAACAGAAAGAATGGAAGGATGCTATGATTGAAGAGTATCAATCGATCATAAAGGGATATTGTTCCAAGACCAGAAGGGAAGTCAGTTGTAACTTCCAAATGGATCTACAAGATTAAACATGATGCAGATGGTAGCATTGAAAAATATAAGGCAAGATTTGTGGCTCATGGTTTCTCTGAGAAAGAAGAAATAGATTATGAAGAAACCTTTGCTCCTGTAGCCAGATACACTTCCATCAGATTGGTACTTTCTCTGGCTGCAGTGATGAAATGGAAGATACACCAGATGGATGTGAAGACTACTTTCTTGAATGGTGTAGTGGAAGAGGAAGTGTATGTAGAGCATCCGCTTGGCTTTGAGACTCATGACAGGGAGTCTCATGTGTGCAAATTGAAGAAATACTTGTATGATTTGAAACAGGAACCCAGGACCTAGTATGACAAAATTGACAGCTTTCTATCCAGATTGGGCTTTACCAAGAGTAAAGCAAATTCCAACCTTTACTACAATGTTGAAGATGGAAACCCACTGATGCTTCTACTATATGTAGATGATCTATTTGTGACAGTTATGGATGGGTTGATTGCTGATACGAAGAGAAATCTTGGTGCCAAGTTCGAAATGAAGGACTTGGGGATGATTCATTATTTCCTAGGTATGGAGGTGTGGCAGAGTACAGATGGAATCTTCCTTGGACAAGGGAAGTATGTTGTAGAGATCCTGAAGAGGTTTGGGATAATGGACTGCAATTCTATGGCCACACCTATGGCATCAAACATAAAGCTATTGAACAATGCTTCATCAAAGTCGGTTGATGCTACAATGTATCGTCAGATGATTGGGTCCTTGATGTACCTGACGAACATGAGACCAGATATTTTCTTTGCTGTGAACACGTCGAGCCAGTTCCTAACAGATCTGAGACATGTTCACTTGATTGCTATAAAGCATATTCTGAGGTACCTAAAGGTTACAGTTGATTATGGGCTCAAGTACGATGCGAATCAGAAGATTAACCTAGAGGGTTATGTTGATTTAGATTGGGCAGGAAGTGCCATCGATAGGAAGAGCACTTCAGGGTGTTGCTTCAGTATCAGATTAGGTGTGATATCTTGGTTTAGTGGGAAGCAATCCTATGTGGCACTGAGTACAGCTGAAGCAGAGTATGTCGCGGCTTGTTCAGTTAGTTGTGAGGCAGTATGGCTGAGGAAGCTACTATCTGATTTATTTGATCTCCAGTTGGATGCTACTTGTATACATTGTGACAATCAAAGTTGCATGAAGTTATCAGACAATCCAATGTTCCATGACAAATCGAAGCATATCAAGATCAAGTATCACTATATCAGGGATATGGTGGAGAGGGGAGCAGTGAAGCTCCAGTATGTTGCGATGGAGGAACAGATAGCTGATGTATTGATGAAGCCATTGGCTAGGCTGAAGTTTGAGTACTTTAAGGAGAAGCTTGGTGTTCTCTAGATCAAGGTTTCCTCCAAGGGAAAGTGATGAGACCCATAGCCATTCTGACATGGTGAGAGGATTGGTTCCTTCCATGGTCAGATGTAAGGGCTGAGCCATTCTATCATGGTGAGAGGATTGGTTCCTTCCATGTCAGATATGAGTGCTAGACATTCTGTCGAGTAGGACAGATGTAAGGGAAAATACCATTCTAGGAATGGAGGCACCTGGTTAGTTACCAGGAAAACTCAGTCTAGGACTGAGAAGCCATTCTGATGTTACAGAAGGATGTGTTCCCACTTGATCAGATGTAAGGGATGAACCATTCTATCATGGCTAAAGGATTAGGTTCCTCCCATGTCAAATGTGAGTGTTGGCCATTCCAATGAGCAGGTCGGATGTAAGGGAAACTACCATTCTCTAGGAGAATGGAGGCACCTAGTCAGTTACTAGGTAGCTCAGTCTAGGACTAGGGGCCATTTTGATATGACTATTGGGATGTGTTCCCTCATGATCAGATATGAGTGCAAGCCCTTCCATCATTGTTGTTGGGATGTGTTCCCTCATGATCATATCTGAGTGCAATCCCTTCCATCATTGTTGTTGGGATGTGTTCCCTCATGGGTGGATGTAACTGTAGAGCATTTCCATCATTGTTGTTGGGATGTGTTCTCTCATGGGTGGATGTAAGTGCATAGCCATTCCATCATTGTTGTTGGGATGTGTTCCCTCATGGTTGGATGTAAGTCCAGAGCCCTTCCATCATTGTTTTTGGGATGTGTTCCCTCATGGATGGATGTCACTGCTGAGCCTTTCCAATAGGGTTGTTGGGATGTGTTCCCTCATGATCGGATGTGAGTGATGTGCCTTTCTGATGTGATTATTGGGATGCATTCCCTCATGATCAGATGTGAGTGTTGGGATTGCCATTCTAACGAGCAGGTCATATATAAGTGTTGAAGAAGACCTACATGGAGGCTAGGACTACAAATAGCATGAAAAAGGGTTGGCTTTGTAGAACTTCCTGTGACGAGAAGAATCATGAGATAGCACCCGTGATGATCCAGTGATGATGCCCAGTGATGATCCAGATCCAGTGATGATGATCTAGCAATGATGATCTAGATCGAGTGATGATCCAGATCTAGTGATGATGCCCAGCGATGATCCAGATGCAGTGATGATCCAGATCCAGTGAGGATGTCCACTGATGATCCAGATCAAGTGATGATCCAGATCCAAAGATGAATATGACTTGAAGACGAAGATGACTTGAATACTAAGAAAACTTGAAGATGTAGATGACGAGATGATCCAGAGAAGAAGACCAGTGCTGAAAATTGTGTCGAAAGAATACCTTCCTAGTTAATAGGGAGTGTTGATGTATTTGTAACTTCGGAATGTATTCATCTATGTATCTTATGTATTGTAACCCAATGTTTATTCCGAGATGTATCTATAATGTAATTGAGTCATGTTGTCATGCCCCAATGTTCCGATCGGGAGGATCAATAATGTAAACAAGTCATGTCAAGTCATTGTGGGTAACCCTCCGATTGTCTAAGGGTTAAAGTCCCCGCAGTTCCGAGGCACTATGGTTATTAGACTCTCCTAGTAGAGGTCATCCCTAGTAGGGTTTTAGTCATTCTGGGATTAGTATAAATAGAGAGTTGGACTCTCTATTTAGTACACATCACAAACACACTCAAGTGTAGCGCATAGTTGAGGAAGGAGAAGACACTGGGGCTAGATAAGAAGAAGGTTTCTGCTGTCAGGAGATCACTTACTGTTTTGGGCTTTTACTATTTTGGTGTTGATTCTATCTTTGAGGAATTTGCATGGTTTTCTCCATTTATGGTTTCCCCGATGAAAAACACTTTGTTCATTGTCTCTTGTGTTTGATTGATGTACCTGTTATTCTCTTAGTTAAAGATCCTAATAATGCTAGCTTAATGTTGAAAAACTAACAAATATATGCAGGGGTAGAGTATTACTAACCTATTCTACAACTGAACTTGAATCTAAGTTATGAAAACACGAAATGACATAAAAATAAATCTAATTGCAGAAAACGGGAAATTGCATAAATTAACTTGACAAAGAGAGATTGAAATTGCATGAAATAAAATGATACAAAGAAATCAACATTAAGTTGTGAGCTCACATAAATCTATGCTATCAATTCATAAGAAATAAAGTGTTGAAAATCTATATTAACATGGATGAGTATAGGATTTGCATCAAAGTATAATATCCATTACAATAAAAAATCCATTCTATGACTAACTCTAAACTATTCTCTACTTCCAAACCACTAGAAATATCTCTAACCAAAATGAGGAGAGAGGTCTCCTATTTATACATGAATTCAAGATAACAAATCATAATTACAAATCCACTATTATCTCAACTTATCCCTCAAAATCGTCAACAAATCTACAACTCATCCCTTCAAATCCTCAACAAATATTGGATGGGATATTCTCTCCATATTTCCATGATCTTCTCCTTGAAATTAGACCGCACTTTGAAGATGAAATTCAAATTTGAGGCTAGGTGGTTACTTTTGAACTTGTTAAAGTCTTCAAATACACCTGTAAGCATCACCAAACTCACCTAATTTTAAAGTATAGTGAAAATATGTTTATTTTCTCAATAATTAACCACAAATTCACTCAAAATACTCAAAGATAAATGATTTGGAAAATGGTAATTTAAACCCATATTTATTATGAAAGTGGTGAATATTAATGTTTTTATGGAAGAATAAGATAGGAATAAGATGACAAATGGTATATAAAAGGTGAATAAAATGTGGTCTTTTTGCGGCTCAACATTCCCCCCAACTTGACTAGTTGCATGCCCTCATGCAACAATGCATTGATTCTCTTTAAAAAAAAAAACTTTGTAGTTGGGCTTCACATGATGATGGTATGTAATAATAAATAATTCAATGATTTTGAAATGCACGAGTGGCAGCAATTTTTCATTTATTGTCGATTCTTGTGTGACAGCCATAAGTATAACAAATGTTGCTTCTTGTGTTTTCAACATTCACTTGTTTTACTTGTATTTTGCTACAAGACATAAGATTTATGCATTAGAAATGATGAACCATCAATATATATTAGAAATCATTTTCTTCATATTATGAATCATGCCAATATATAGAGCATAGTTTGGAAAGACATGTTGATTAAGATTAAATAAGATGATGAACATGTAAAATGGTATAGTTCATTATATATATATGTATTGTTTATTATTATTATTATTATTATTTTTAATGAGATTAGAAAAGGTATAGTTCATTAACAAGAATCTTATTATATATCCGGATGATGGATGGTTACATCGAACCTATCAAAATGACTATAGAAAAAATTACATCTTTAATTTAACTAATCATAAAAATCATTTGCAATGGTCGTGATTTTTTTATATAGTTAATTAAAAAAATATGTATTTTTTTCTTTGCCAATCAAGACATAAATTGTGAAATGTGATCATTGAACATAGACCCTTTTGGGTATAACTTATGTCTAAGCCAATTGAGTCACTAACTTTTGGGTATAACTTATAGCTGATTCTAAAGGATAGAAGGCCAATGGAGTCACTACCACGTGTCGGCCTTTGAAAAATACAATACCCTAAGTAATGTGATTGTATATTTTTCTTTATATTTAAAAACCTCAAAGTTCCTTTTTTTCAAGTAATCATTATGATATACATCATTGAGGCCAGTTCGGTTTTCTTGAAAAGCTCAAAGTTCCTTTTTGTTAGTAAGTATATTAAAAAATGGAGGCACCATGATATAAGAACAAAGTCGATATAAACAGTTATATAATTAAGGCTCAAGAGAGAGAAATATTTGAGAAGGCATGGGATTACTACGGGGTTGAACCAGAAGGTAATCAGTCATGTTGGGTGTGGGAACCAAGTCAATTTACTTTGAATAAAATGCTCTTAGCGCATGGGTTTTCTTGGCATAGTGATCAAGTAGTTGATCAATTTCACTGGGGATATTGATATTTTCTGCTTGGAATGGAGGCCAAAAGAATGAAGATATGATTGTTGCATCAATTATATCCAGTGACAACTTACTTTCTTCAAGCTTGTCGCACTGATCTTCATGTTGACTTTGTTGTTTTAGAGTAAACTTTACATTTGTATTAGTCCTCTTGGACGAAGTCAAATCATTGATCATTATTTCACATATTTGCATGCTACCCTCACCAAAACGTATCTTAAACAGCTCCAAAGTACAAGTTTCACGCTCAATGTCATAATCTGATTTGTTGAGCAATTTTATGCCAACATATTGCAATATTCATTTATAAGCTGCTCCTTGGACCCAAATATTCCAACCAACATACCGAGAATATCAACCGATCTCATGTTCCTGCTACCCATGGATGGATCAGCCTCCACCGGATCGGGTTCCCAATGTTCAGATTCTTCCCAAGCCTTCTCATATTTAGTATTGTAATCATCATCAGTATCACCATTTTCACGATTACTTTCTTCTCTTCTCAACTCCTCAAGTAGACTAATTCCTTCATTTACATCTGTGTTATTTCCACCTCCTGAGCTATCAGTAAGCATCGCCACTATACATTTACTAGCATCTTTTCTTCCTCTCAGGTATTCCCCAATTAGTTTTCCTACAGCTTCAAGGAATACACTAGTTGGATCCAGAGTTTGAAGTGCTTTTATGGTTGAAACATGATGTGTTAATATATCATCTGTTGATGCAATAGCAGTAAGAAGGCGATAACATAAAGCATAAATAAATGAATCCACCAGCTTCGCATGTGGGCCAGTATTGTCCAAGCACTGTTTTAAGTCCTTTATGGTGTCTCCACTCTCAGGGTAGTGTACAATGATGTCAAAACGTTATTTGATTCGCAAAAATTGCAATCCAACGGTTCTTGACCGGCTTAACTCATTGCTTGAACCAAGTGGTTTGATTACAGTAGATGAGTGTGGGCTTGTAAATGGGGAACCAATGGAAGTTTATACTCATCCCAAGTTTCGAATGTTCCTTACAGTTGGGGGGAATGTTCGAGGGTGAAGTTCATAATGAAATCCCGTCTGGTTACACTACTGAGCATTTGAAAGAATGTCTTGGGAAGCTCATAGCCTAGGTTCAATGTTCTATTTGAAGAAGTTAGCATGCTTAAAGTAACTAATCAAGAGGAAGTTATGGGCACTGTTACTCCATCACATAGTGCAGAAACATTGTCAAGGATTCAGGTTGCATTTGATGCAAAGAAGTAAGAGTTATTGGAAGTGCATAGGTAGAAAGAATAAGTTGTTGAAGGTATGGCATCACATAAGAATGAGCAAGACAAGCTTATTGAGGAATGCAGAAAAGATTCTGAAGGGCATATAATGGTAGTAACTAGTGGCAAAAAGTTGTCAACAAACATTTCTCAACCTTTGCAATCCATAGATCATGTTGATTTTAGCGCTAAATACAGTACTGAGATATCTAAAAACTTATTGTTGTCTATCAAAGACTTTGTACATATAATAAATCAGAAAAAAAACAAGTTGGATGAGCTCAACTCCAAAGTATCATAGTTAGAAGCAAAGGAAGATGAAAATTTGAGTCTGTGTGGTGAGATTCAAATTCAAATAAAGAATACAAAAAGCATTACAAATAATATTTTGCGAGAAAGGGACATGGACAAATCAAGAATTTGTGAGTTATAGAAATACATTGGAATGTTACAAAATGGCTTCTTAAACAGGTGATAAAATTGTGACTATTGACTGACCAAGTGAAAGCCAAAGCAAATGACTCTAATAGGATTGAACAATGAATTCTTATCTCATCTTTAAGTTCTTCCTTCCAACAAGAAGTTGGGGGAATCTCCGCAATAAGAACATTGTAATATTGGTTCATAAATTTATTCATGACCTCTTTTACATCCGAATGTATTACCATGGCAGTTGGTTTGATGACCATTCTTCTAACAGTCAATTATCGGACGCCGCCGAGGAAGATTTATTTAGCTCAAACCAATGAAAGTGGGGGCCAATCAAATCAATATCTCATATTCATCATTACAGAAAGACAATTAACATTTTGTGACAGCTCTACCTTCCCTCCTCTTCGTTATATAATCTTCACTCCATTAGTTCTCTTCTCAAGGAGTTTCAAGTGCCTACTGGTTCGAGTTATCAGTTCGAATAAAGCAGTAGCTCGATCCAATGCGCCTTCGTTACTTAGGTTTTTGGGTAGTTGATTCTTGGTCAATACTTCAGTCAAGGGGGGAAGAACTAGGATTTTATATTGCAAGTGTTGGGTGGGATACTCTAGGTGGGGCCTTACATTAGTGATTCAGAGAAAGAAATAGGTATGGTAGAAACAGCCCCATTCAACTGCTCGACCTTGAATTCATAAGCATGTAGTTAGCAATTGCACTCATTCCATGATGGGAGGGATTTCATCTTCCAAACCAGATGAAATTGCTTGTATTCGGAGGGGAATCACCATTAGCCCAGTTTAAATCAATTATAATTGTACTTACTTTCAAACTTATTAACCTTCTTCATCTTATTCTTTGTTTATATATTACCTTATTACAGTCTTTTAAGATCTATGAGTTCGCATATTTATAATGCGTCGATTACATGTTGAGCTGATCTGTTTTAGTATCGATCAGGCTACACAATGTGATGTCATTCTTTTATATGGGAATGACATAGATTCCCCTTCATTGTTATGGGAGGTAGATGGGATTTCTTATCTAAGTTAAAGATGAAACTAACTTCGGTGATGGTAGTGACCTCCTATGAATTACCTGTAAGGCTAGAGAGATTATTTGGGATTTTCCCCTTACTGGTGCATTCACGAGTGTATTTGTTGGATTGAATGTTCAGTTATTGAGTTCAACTCAAAATAGAACAGGTTGTTAACTGATGATGATATCCTTTTCTCGGCACTAAGTGCAAGAATTCGTTCCATGCACCATGATTTATTGGACCATTAATTGGCTCCGGTTAAGGATTAGGTAGCAACCAAAATTCAACAAGAATTACGATGATGTCAACCTGGAGTATTTATGACAACGAGTGTGTTCATCCTAAACCCTACATGAGCAAAATCTCTTCTATCATGCAGAGAAAGAAAACATATATCCTACAGGGGCGCTATCACGTTGAATTGCTCAAATCAACTTCTTAATCGCTTCAAATCAGCTCAGAGAAATCTAGAGGTTAGTTTTGCAATATTTCATTTTCAGTTTTTATGTTTTTTTAATTGTTTTAATAGTATTTTGCAGGTATGAAGTTTGGTGGAACAAAAAATATATGCCCGCGAGCTACGTTTATGCTTGCTTTTATCAATTTCTCTAATGTTCTTTTTTTTTGTTTATAGTATTGTTTTGGAAAGAGCGGAAATGAACATATCGAAAAATGGGCTGAAGGAATAGGCTGAAATACAAATCGAAAGATGGGCTGAAGGAATAGATTGAAAAATAGATCCTTTGATCTGTTATTTTAATTTATTTTATTTTCTTTTATATATATTAAGATTTGTAGGTTTTGTTAAAAAATTTATTATCTTTGATTTTGAATTTTGAATTTTAATATTTAATATTTAAATTTTAAAATGTTTTAATGTTTATAGGTCTAATTTTATCATTTTAAAAAAAAAACTTAAAACTAACATTTAAAATGAATAAACATTGTTTTTTATACTATTTATAGTGGAAGAAAAAAAATGTACTTTTAGATTAAAAATATTAAAATATAAATAATTCATAATGCAAACTTTATTAAATTCATTTATTTTATTTTTAATGGTTAACAAAACTAATTTTTAATGCATTTTAATTTTATTTATAGGATGACTAGGAAATTATTAAATGAGAAAAAAATTAAAAAAAATAAATTTAAAAGATTAAAAATATTTTTAATTCCCAACAAAATTAAAAAACAATAGTAATTAAGACTATTTAGCAAAAGTAAATTATAACGAAACTAATTTTCAATTGAAAAATAAAAACTAAAACCTATCTACTTTATTCTAAATGAAAAATTATAATTGTTTAAGTGTAGTGAAATTACCTCTGTAACCATCTATCTAACAAGATTAAACAAAGATTTACTTTTAATTTTGAAAAACTAAATGTAGAATATATAATAATACAAGAAATTAAATGTTGAAAATGAAAATTAATAAAATAAAAGTGAAAGAAAAACCAATCTAAACTAGCAGTTACTTGAAAACATTATTCGATGCAGCATTTGTTTGTAGGATATTCTTCATGATTCTGATTACCTGAGATCCCTTCTTCATCCTTCTCAATTTTCTTCTCACATAATTGCTCCTCATATGATGTGCATAATTCTTCAATTGTCGATTCTTTTCTTACATCAAGAGGAGTAGTAAATCTTTTAGCTACTATTAAGATCTCCTCTTCTTGGGAAGAGGAGATCCCTGCTTCTGCTAGGATTTGGGTGAGCGGCTCTAGGCTTATGCTCATTCTAAAATTATTTTATTGGAATCAAATAAAGTACTAGAAAAAACGAGTACATGACAAGTACAAAAAATAGTAGCACAAAATGAGTGCAAAAAAACAGAAATAAAAAGGTGCACAAAAATCTGTACAAAACAAAGAATGAAAAGATACAAAGTTAGAAGCAAGTTAGTATAAAATAAAGGCTATCCCAAAAATAAAAGCAATCCAAAATTTACACTACAAAACTGTAAAAGAAAACTTGCATAAAAACAAACTCGCATTTACAGAAAAAGAAAATACTTTGCAGAAAAATGAATACACTTGCGAAAACAAAAGAACAACAACGCTTTGGGCACCCCACTATAGTGGATGCGTCTCACTGTTACATCACAGAAATTCCATAAATTTTGTAGTGAAGTCATCATTGCGTCTTACCGTTTTCCCTTCCCCCTTGTTGTGTAATGTAAAAGTAATCTATCTATCTATCTAAACTTTGATCCCTTTTAGCACCTCCTCGGCAACGACGCCAAAATGTTGGTGAAAATATTAAATAATTTATAACATATATATTCAACAATTTAATTGTCAACCCAGAGAGAGTGTAAACTTGTGAGGTACATACAAAATATATGCAGGGGCTGGGTATTGCTAACATATTCTACAACTGAACTTGAATTTAAGTTATGAAAATAGGAAATGACATAAAAATAAATCTAATTGCAGAAAATAGGAAACTGCATAAATTAACTTGATAAAGAAAGACTCGAATTGCATGAAATAAACTGATATATAGAAATCAACATTAAGTTGTGAAATCACATAAAGCTATGCTATCAATTCATAAGAAAAAAAATGTTGAAAATCTATATTAACATGGAAGAGTAGAGGATTTGCATCAAAGCATAATCTCCATTACAATCAAAAGTTCATTCTATGACTAACTCTAAAATATTCTCTACTTCAAAACCACTAGAGAGATCTCTAACAAAAATGAGGAGAGAGCTCTCCTATTTATACATGAATTCAATATAACAAATCATAATTATAGATCCACTATTCTCTCAAATTATCCCTCAAAATCCTCAACAAATCTACAACTCATTCCTTCAAATCCTTGCCAAATATACAACTCATCCCTTCAAATCCTCAACAAATATTGGATGAGATATTCTCTCCACATTTCCATGATCTTCTCCTTGAAATTAGCCCACACCTTGAAGATGAAATTCGAATTTAAGGCTAGGTGGTCACTTTTGAGCTTGTTAAAGTCTTCAAATACACCTATAAGTGTCACCAAACTCACCCAACTTTAAAGTATAATGAAAATATTTTATTTTACTCAATAATTAACCACAAATTCACTCAAAATACTTAAAGATAAATGATTTGGAAAATGGTAATATAAAACCATATTTATTATGAAAGTGGTGAATATTAATGGTTTTATGGAAGAATAAGATAGGAGTAAGGTGAAAATGGTATATAAAAGATTAATAAAATGTGGTCTCTTTGTGGCTCAACAGTGACTACCTATAGCATGTTTTTAAAGATTAAATGGTCATGTAGTAGGATAAATATGTATGAAGCCATTAGAAACAAAATATAAGGCCTTAGTCTTTCTTTATTCAAGTCATCAAGGGAAATAATTAAAAGGAGGATGTTTAAGACACATAGAAAATATAATATTAAAATTTGAACAATGATCCTACTAGGCATCACCTACAGCTGACAAACACACAGGTTTCCCTCATTAGATTTCACTAGAAGTTATGAAGAAAATCATTGAACTAAAAGGTGTCATGTGCAACAAGAATATGGATATAGTGCTCCAGAAACCCTGTTATCAATTTTCCTCAAATAGTGAATTTAGTTTCACTAAGTCTTTGATAAGACCTCTCTGCTAAATTTACACACACATGCATCTACTCTCTCTATGAGTTCTCCTTCTTGTTATGCAAGGTTAACAAAAAACCCCCATATTGAATTCTCTCATTCAACCATATTTGAGCTTCATTCCAAAAAGCCACCAATCTTGGTTATTTCATGCCCATGAGACATTGTAGAAAATGCAAACTTATAGTTTCTACACAACTTTTAAATTTCTTGCTGACAATTGTTAACTGGAACTTCGATGAAAACTCTATCCATTCCTTCCCAAGTGAACTCCACCACACTCAAAATATTCTAAGTATTAGAAAGACTTCTACAGATAAAACTTAAGAATGTTCTTCCCAACAACCTTTAATAGTTTTTAGTGACTAGAACTTCACAAAGAAACTCTACCAAGTCAACCTTTCACACTCACCTAAAACCCCAAATCATTCGCTATTGGTTTTGTCTCTCATTCACAAATATTAAAATCCCACTAGTCATTAACATACATAGTCACACATTTACAAAACTACTTTCATTCTTTATCAGGTCATATAGAGAATTCAAATAAACTTGCCATTCGATTTCTACAGGATTTTCTTCTAATTCTTGAAGACTTTTACAGAAATTGGAACCTCTAAGTGTTCTAATTAAATTCAAATATCCTTAACTGAAATTCCAATAGATTTTTTTCCCATCTTTGCTCTAAATGAGTTCTATAAAAATTATTTACTCCCTTCAAAATCGTGATACAACATTAACCATTGGGGGAAATACTATAGTAGATTTTAAAGAAAACTGCCTCACAAAATTGTACTGAACCATGAAAGATGGATCCTATATTGTATATGCATGCCATGACTCTATCAGATTGATTGTATGACATTTTCAACCAACATGCCTTAAGCTATTTGAGATTGCACGGAGCTTTGTTCTCAACATCATTGTTAAGCTTACAAATATTGGATATATAATGTGTGTATGTACATATAAAATAAACAAGTAAGCCATTGAGACATGAATCTACTATAGGTGTTCGTTGTTAGTAGCTTCATTGTGTGAACATGTTATGACTTCATTGGGATGAAGTATTCTATTGGAATTTTGGGAAGCTTCAGCTTTTCCTTAGTTGTAGTTCACCAATGAAAATAGTAACTGGAATAGGTCATGTACAATAAACAAAAAGTAAAACAATACAACTAACTTGGGCATTATCCATTGATTCAACAACAATAAGGACAACATGGGACGTATGTAAATTTGACACAAAAAATTAATCAGCTTTTGGTAGTCAAAATCCATAGTTGATTGAGGACTCAACTCTCACAATCATAGAGGAAATTTCAACTCAAAATGAGCCTTTTAAATCTAATTCAAATTCCATGTTATCATGTGTTAGCCAATGAAATTTTTTTAAATTTGAAATACCATATAGGTCTTAAAAAAAATTAATATAAATTTGGGGACAGGTATCATAAAAAAAACTACTTTTTTGTTCGTATTTTTGACATATCTCCCTATGTTTTTACTCAAATTTAGATAGGGAGAGCTCATTGGATGTGGAATTAAATTCCACATCCAATGAGTACCCACTTGGAATACTATTGATGGCCCTCGCTACCCCCAAAACAAGAAATACCTAAAAAAATGTGTTGATGTTATCATGTTTTTTTAGGTACTTATTATTTTTGGGGTAGAGGGGTCCGTAAAAAAGTATGCCGATTGGGTACTCGTTGGATGCGGAATTTAGTTCCACATCCAATGAGCTCTCCTGTTCGAAATTTGAGTAAAACCACAGGGAGATATGTCGAAAATACAAATAAAAAAGTGGTTTTTTTCTTTTCTTCCTCCAAAATAAATAAATATAATTTTATTATTTTTCCTTAGGAGTCCCATTTTGAGTTGAAAATTCCTCTAATGGGAGAAAAATTTTCCAAATTTCCATAGGGGTTAATGGCTAATTGTATAGGTAACTGAAAACACAAATGAACAATGATAAATCAAGCTTACCTAGTGAATGAAAACAAATTATCTTGTTCTTAATTTGCATATTCACTCTGCATAGTATTATCCCTCTCCTCCTTGCTAGGATGATAGAAAATTAATTTAAATTTACATATCAAATATCACTTACAACATGAATGGATCGCTTGACAATAGACGTTCAATGAAATAAAATCAAAATACATAAGAAAATATGAAAAACAAACACATGCTAACATATCCCACAACTTCCCCCATGCTGGGTGTCAACTCCAAATACAATCCAATGTAGGTAAGAACAGGTGGTTGGCCAAGTGGTTGAATGTATGGTGGTATTATTAAAGAAGGAGGTGAATAGAGGAGAAAAGACAAGAGGCGGGTTCTATTATTGTTAATGTCCAGCATGCATGGGGTAGGATCATAGAGGATATATTCAATCACATAATGTAGATTGAGATAAAGGACCTACATTATATTTAGACACCAAAAATTCAAATGATGAAGCCCTAGTTAATGGAACGAGATTTCAATTTAACAGAGAGTCTGTATGGTAAAAGGAACTCGACTCTGTGGTGGGTAGACATGGTGGTGTGGAAGCTGGTTGAAACAAGAAGAAGGCATCATCTCTCTAGACAACATAGTCCATCGGCATCCTATATCGGGCCTGGGTTAACGATTCCAAATAAAGGAACATGAAGGCTCGCATGTGACTAATTCCATGAATATTGCAGTCAAAGCAACAAATAATTACAAAGAAACAATTACAGGGGTGGTGCAAAAAAAAAAATGGTTGAAGATGAAGCCAAGGTATAAGATGGGTTCATTAGCAATTGAGAATACCAAGAGGTTTCTCATACATAGGCATCAACCTACTCATAATGGTGGAAGCCTATATATCACATATGTTAGAGTTGCAGGTATTGAGCCACATTGGAAGGCTCCACTAGATATCCTATAGTTTAATGTAGCTAATAAAAACGTACTGCATGATGAAATTAAGGTCCATATGGAATTTATTCATGCAAGGGACATAAACAAAAATGTTTAAATGTTATCATATAATCTTGGGATCTTCCAAAAACCTATCACCAGTAGGAGGGACATAAATAAAAATGTTGCAATGTTATTCATGTCAGGAGCTTCCAAAACTATCACCAGCAGGAGGGTACCATTTGTAAAAATGGATACAACGTTATTAAGGGAAATTTGTTCAAGGTGGGATGACCACATACCAAATACCTAATACCATAATACTCTAATACTCTAGCATTAATTAGACAAGCCTAGTACCCTAATAACCTAAGCATTAAAGACCCATGACTATTTTGGTGTCTTATTTAGTGAAAATAAATATTTATAGACATAATTGAAAGGTGGTACAACCACATACCAAATACATTGTCGCTCCTAATACAACTACTTCTCTTGAGAGTCCAATAGAACCCCCCTTCTCTTTCTCATGCTTGTGACTGTGTAATTGAAACCCCTGTGCTGTCGTTTAACCTCGATTAAGTCTGAATTCAATTACACATTCCCACCAACAACGGTGCCACAATACAAACCAAAACCATAGAGTGCTCCATACAATGGAATAAAAACCCTATCGATCAATGTTGGAAAATTAATTCATCCCTGGACTTCCCATCACACAACAAAAATGACACCACATTACAAACTAGACTACAGGTTTGTATCAGATGCGGAGGAGGTGAACTTTGTCCTCCACAAAATGAAAAAAACTCTACAGTTCATTATTTGAATAACATTTCATAAGTGCATTTCCCATCACACAACAACAAATTCACCTCATTACAAACTAGACCGTAGGTCTGAATCATGGAATTTTCCCTTGAAAAAATGTGCAAACAGTCCAATGGAATTCACTTCATCGCTGCTCGTTGGAATATTGCCAATTCATTTAGAAATGAAAATTGTGTGCAATCCATGAATTTGTTTGTGGTTTTCCCAATCCTAAGTTTTTTTTATCAATGTGCACTTCTTGAAATATTTGTTTTTAATATTGTATTTATATTGTGGGGTTCCATCTATTAAGGTTGGTTATTAAAATAAAGTTAGCTCTTAGGAAATGTCACTCATAGTAACATGTCCTAAGAATCAATTTCATTTTCTATAACAAACCAATACATTTCATTAATAGGTTTGATATTCTTCATATTCCAACTCAAGCACCATACTTTTATAATCTTCAAAATTTAAACTAGTTATTTTCTAATCATCAATTGGGATGGGTTTGACGATAATGGATGTGTCATGACTTATTCCTATACTAGCATAATGTACTGATTATTGAGTTTAGTAATGAAGCAATGTATTTGGGTCAAATAGTTGGTATAAAATGATTCCATGTTGTAGCTATGATGCCCTTATCCACAATCATTTCTTTTTCAAGCATGCTCTTCAAGTAATTACCTAGAGAGTGGAGTATCTTATTTGGGTACATTGAGATATATTAGATAGGTTATATGATAGGTTAATAAGAGTGATATTGAACATCATCCTAATTATCTTATTTGTAATGTCATACTAATTATTATTATTTCCATAAAAGGTTACATCCACACAAATCAAAAACATCAATCTAACCAATCACACAAAAACCTGAAAGATTAGTACACCAAAGTATTAGATCATATCAGGTCCCTTAATAACAATTTCTTTAACTCCTAACATATATTAGAGTTTGGAAAATTCTCTTTTGTAAGAGAATTTGTGAAAATGTATATAGCTAAATGTAGGGAAATAGAGCACTTTAAAAACATGATCCTAAAGAATCTTTAAGATGAAGTGCATGTGTATATTAATGTGTTTTTTAATTGACATTGAACTATATCTTTGCTAAACTTAATGGCACTATAGCTTCCACATTAAAGTGACTACTAATGGGGATGATGATGAATATGGTGATGACGATGATGGTGATGATGATGAATAAGATGATGATGATGAAGATGTTGATGAGGAATAGGGTGACGACAACGATGATGATGATGAAGATGATGATGATGATTATGGTGGTGGTGATGACGACGAGAAAGATGATGATGATGATGATGCTGATGATGAATCCGTCAACCTTGGCATACCACCGACAACAAGATGCATCGGATATCTGACTTATTATAATGTAATTTCAGTAGGATATCCTATGCCCCCTTTAAAAGAATACGACGAGCTCACCAACCCACCGATTCCAAACGCCATCTGTCTTTCTAGGTATCTATGTCAAATATCCTACAACAATGATGATGAAGATCAAGATGAACATGGTGATGAGGATGATGATAAGGAGGTGGATGGTGATGATGATGTTGCTGCTACTACTGATGATGATGATGAATATGGTGATGATGATGATAATGATGACGACGACTACGACGACGACGACGACGACGAAAATGATGATGATGATGACGAGGATGATGATGGTGATGATGATAATGATGATGAATATGGTGATGATGATGATGATGATGATCAAGATGAATATGGTGATGAGGATGATGAGGAGGAGGAGGATGGTGATGATGTTGCTGCTGCTGATGATGATGAATATGGTGATGATGATGATGATGATGATCAAGATGAATATGGTGATGAGGATGATGAGGAGGAGGAGGATGATGATGATGTTGCTGCTGCTGCTGCTGCTGATGATGATGAATATGGTGATGATGATGAAGATGCCGATAATGATGACGATGATGATGATGATGACGATGATGATGATGATAATGATGACAATGATGATGATGATGATAATGAATATGACGATGATGTTGATGATGAATATGGTGATGATAATGATGATGAAGATGGTGATGATGATGATGATGATGATGGTGACGATGATGACTATGATGATGATGACGACGACGATGACGACGACGACGACGATGATGATGATGAATATGATGATGATGAAGATGCTGCTACTGATGATGATGGAGATGGTGATGATGATGGCGATGATGATGATGATGATGAATATGTTGATGAGGAAGAGGGTGATGACAATGATGATGATGAAGATGATGATCATGATGATCATGAATATGGTGATGATGATGAAGATGATGATCATGATGATGATGAATATGGTGATGATGATGAAGATGATGATGACGATGATGATACAGATGACGATGATGATGATGATGATGATGATGATGATTATGATGAAGATGGTGATGATGATGATGATGATGATGATGAATATGACGATGATGATGTTGACGACGACGATGATGATAATGTTGCTGTTGTTGTTGATGATGATGATGATGATGGAGGTGATGGTGATGAATATGATGATGATGATGATGAATATGGTGATGATGATGATGATGCTATGATGAATATGTCATATCCCCACATTTTTCCCACCAAAAATTGTTGACCATGATAAACACCTAGGGGTTCTAAGTGATATTATTTAATTATTCTAGGGAAAATTGCTAAAATAATTATGTAAGAGGCTTATACTAAGTTTAATTTCTTGTCAATTTTAATCATTATGCAATTAATGGTGTGGAAAATAAGTGTCCATTGATACAGGGCCAATTGGGAAACACAAGTTGTCAAGGAAGAAATAGAATCTATCTTAGGACTAACAAAAGCCAAGAAAAATTGTCAGACACAACGAGGAAACTATGGGCCAAGGTAGGGTGCAGTTTCCATTTGGAGGCTCAGTCACAAAAACAGGAAGTTCAGAAAAAAAGTTTCATAAGGAAAAGTAGCAACTCTACATCATAGTTTCCATTCTAGAGTTCAGTGGCAAAAGCAGGTAGTGGAAGAAAAGTTGTCATAGGGAAAAGCATCAACTCTAGACCAAGGAGGGTATGGTTTCCAAATTGGCTGAAGGTGGATGACAGGGAAAACAAATTATTGTCTCACACATGCTAGTTTCCTCATGGAGGGGGAATTCATGGCCAGGGTTAGGTTTTTTACTAGGGAAACTTGCTCAGGAGGTGGTTGACTTGCCCAACAAGTCACCAAAGGTTTATTTACAGACAATGGGATCTCCATTACTTAGTTTGGATGTTTATTATTTTTATGTTGATAAATATGAGTATTCCTTGCTGATTTTTGTTCCTCAGGCTCTTGGGATATGCACCCCAAGGTTCTCATTCCCTCTCTCTTCTTCCCCTCTTCTCCCCTTCTCATTCTAGGTTACACTGGAGCTATGGAGAAACCTTTTTGAGTTCATTCAATATTTTTTAGCAGCCTCCAGCCATCCATGACTATATATGATATGTAATTAAGAATTCTATGAGTTTCAACTATCTAAGGGTTCAAACCTCCATGTCCTTCCTTGAATTTGGTCTTTAAAATACATTGTAATGAAATACAACGTTGAAGAGACTGTTATATTTCACTGATGAGAGTAATTTAAAATTTATTGGTTGTAATATGATATCATAAACCTTCTCTCCAAATTCTATTCCAATCTAATTTCATATGGCTGATTTTTACTCATTTTAGTGGACCTTGTCTAGATTTGCATTATAAAATGACTACCTTTATTGTAACTTTCATATTTCAACTTGTATGATTCCAAATACCACCATTGTTTTTCTGAGGAGTCACTAACAGACATATCTAATTTCCCCTAAGTCCAAAACAAAGAATTCAAATCACGCTTACCTTGTTTGGAAGAGCCTCAAGATGGAGCTAGTGAGTTTCCCTGTGAGGTAGTCTCACTTTTACAGCTTGCAGAATCATTTCCTTTTCCTATGATATTTTATAAACCTTCATATACCTCTGATTATATTACCATAACCTTACAACAAAACCTTATTCATTTTATACAAGACTATGGTTGTTAGATTTGTCAAAGTATTCCTAGTTTCACGGTTGGGTGTCCCAGAAGCGTGGGAGTAGGTTTTAGTGGATGCCGATCCCAAAACCTAAATGGAAACTCATGTAAATGCATTAGGAAATATAATTTATCAATCCTAAAATTTTCCTTGATTTATCTCCACAGTTTACTTCCCTATTTACAAAAGTATCAACCACATTTCTTGTTTCGGCCTAGTCTCAAAAGTTTTCTGATTTAGTGAAAATTTTCATGTACTATTTTGGATAAAAATTATATCAAAGATAAAATTACAATATGATTACAGATTAGGGACATTACAGTAATATCAGATCTCTAATTTCATTTTGAATAATTATTTCCATTTGAGTCCTTCCAATCAAAACTATTAATTTTTGAGCGGCTAGTTTGAAAATTTTCTGCAGCAAGTCTTTATCTAGAGATGGTATCTCTAAAATATGAATTGGGGGTATTACAGCGCTATCATACCTCCTTCCTTGTCTCATCCCATGCATTAGAGGAAATTTCAACTCAAAATGGGACTTTTAACTTTAAATCAAATTCTATGTCATCATGTGTGAGCCAATGAAATTTCTTTAAATTTGAAATACCGTGTAGGTCTTAAACATTTTTTCAATATAAATTTGGGGATAGGTATCATTAAAAAAACTACTTTTTTTTGTTTGTATTTTCAACATATCTCCCTGTGTTTTCACTCAAATTTCGATCAAGAGAGCTCGTTGGATGCGGAATTAAATTATGCATCCAACGAGTACCCACTCGGCATACTTTTGACAGACCCCGCTACCCAAAAAACAAGAAATACCTAAAAAAATATGATGATGACATCATCATCACATTTTTTCAGATATTTCTTGTTTTTTACGTAGTGGAATTTAATTCCGCATCCAACGAGCTCTCCCGATCGAAATTTGAGTAAAAACACAAGGAGATATGTCGAAAATATAAACAAAAAAGTATTTTTTTGCTTTTAATCCTCCAAAATTAATAAATATTATTTTATTATTTTAACTATTATTTTATTAATTTTTTTAGGAGGACCATTTTGAGTTGAAATTTCCTCTAATGGAAATAATACTCTTTGTTGACTAACATTGTATATCACTAAGTCAAGTTTCAACCATGAGTCTCCTACCAATGATTAAGGAAGACCTCGAGCAGTCTGAGGGAGAAGGCTATGGAGATCCCTCATGCAGTACCTCAGGTATATGTGGTAGGAATGATATGGATGATTTCTATCTCCCAGCTTATGTTGAATTCATTTGGCATAAATATACAATAATTAATGGCCAAATGTTCAATGGAAGGAACTCTAAGGAACCCTTCCAGTATTCCATGGAATACTATGCTTTTAAAGAAGAGATAAGGGAGGTCATTTCTTTTTGAGAGTATTGCACTCTTGAGAGACAAAAGTTGTTTATAGATCCATACTATGGGACAAACATGAAAATGATTGAACACATGGTTGATGATGTGTGCAAGGAAGTGGGGACTAGAGGGTTACCTCCTGGAGCCAAAAGAGGAGGGAAAAATGAAGATTCATCAAAGCCATCTGCTTGTCCAAGAAGTAGGAGAATGTTTGGATTCCTTTCAAACATAACTTCCAATCACCATCATGATGAAAAATCCTCAAGTTCATTTAATAAGAATATAAATTAATTGAATAAAAATATCCATGAGGTGAAGTGAAAATCACTACAAGGTGGTTGCATAAGAGGAGAAGTTGAAGAGGAATGCACTTCAATCTTGTTGGTGGGTGATCTCCATATCACTACTCAAGATGTGGGATTGTGTATGGGTGAAGAGACATATTTTGGATCAGATCCAAAATAATATTACAAATCAGAGTTGCATTCACCTCTAGATCCACATAAGGAAGAAGAAAATAAGGCCACACCACTAGGGTGTGAACCAGAAAATTTTGTGGAGGATTGGGCCACCTTAGTATCACTTTGGGAAGATGGTAATATGAAGGACATGTATGATAATGGTTTTGATTTTTTCAGAATCCATATTTAATTACAACCATATAATTAATGGTAGGTTTAAAATATTGCACTTGCATATGAGGACTACAAAATGAAGGACAATGATGAGGGAAGATAGTTCACTCCTAGTTTCTTTGTTGGTGAACCCAAAATCAGTGCAAAGGAGGGTGAGGTTGTCAATGATGATAAGGTATATTTTGGGTAATATTTAAGAGAAGAACATATATCATAATTAAAATAATGAATTTAACTTCCTAATTAAGTTGAATACAATCCCCCACCAGTTGTGTGTGAAGTAGAAAATTCGAAGGAGAAAAATCTGATGCAAAGGAATGCACACAGTTTAGATTTATGTACTTACTCACATCATGATAAATATGAAATTCCAAAGTATGAGGTACTTTATTATTTTTTCATATATTACATTTCATTTCAACCCTATAATATACCTTCCCCTTCATACAGTGTAAATGAATTGATAAGATCATGTAATGTTGATGTGTATGCTAAGAAAGAAACATATGGTGTTGATTTATGCCATTAGAAATTTGATCATGTATGTCATCCATTGGATGTAAGACACTTGATGGAGGATAATATTTGTGAGACACATTATTTTATTGGATCACTAAAGGAGGACAAATAGAAGCTTATGGTAGCCATGAACAAATTTGTTGACATAAATGCCTTGATGGCAAGATGTTGTTGGAAAGCTTCTAGAGGAGAGAATATGAACCTAATGTATGACAGAGATCATATACTCATGGTTGCTGAAATGTACCATTTTTTAGTAAATAAGGATGAAGAAGAATCAGAAAGGCTCACTAATAAGTTGGAGATCATCGATAACTTTCTGAAGAGCACACAAATATCCTTCAAGAATCAAAGTTGTAGATATACCACCTTAAAAAGGATTTGAAGGCATCACACCTTTCATGTTGCATGGAAGGAAATGTTTTGGGTATAATGGAGGAACCTCATGTGGAGGAAAACCATGAAGAAGGATCATATTTGTAGGTGCTTGTGAAAAGATGTGAGGAAGAAAATATTGGCCAAGCACTCATTGATATTGGGAGGAAGGATGAAGTGTTCTTAGCTATGGGAAATATGGATGAGGACATTCCAAGTGAATCAATAAGGAAATATGATTATTTTTTCATGGATTGGGTAGATAAAAATATCACAGAAATAGAGGATCAAGGATGTACTAGAATTGCTTGCATCAGTGAAAGGTTTTCTGACAAACATGCTTGGAAAGAGATGCGTTATTGCATGCCCTTATGGATTGTAGAATATGATCTAGAGGAGTTTTCTGATCACATTCCATATGGATCAAAAAATAAAATTCCTTATTCATCCATTGATTGGGTTGATAGAGACACCTTGGCAATGAACACTATGGGAGTTAAAAAGTTTAATTTCTGAAATATTTTTTTGTTGTGACTGACATTGTCGTGACATGTGGGCAGAGACAAATATTTAATTTGAATCCATTGGATACCTTCGATACGCATGCACATGAGGTGCATTCTGATTTTTTGGTGCTTGAGGAATTTTGGGATGCAGATGATGAGTTCCAAGCACATGGACATTTCCCAAGAAAGGCTTATTTTTCTCATGGAAGGAGTCCTCTTTTGAGTTAAGAGTTAGAAGAACTTGCTTGTGTTGAACCATCCCATGATGGGTTTGATGCATCCACACCTTTTGTGGACACATTTTGCAAATAGTGTTTTCAATATAAATTATTCCACACACCTACGACAACCAACACACATAGGGATAAAAATTGGGTGAGGTGATTTTTCCTATTAGTGCCACATGAGGAGAAGGAGGCTCCCACATATTCAATTTATGACTTAATGTTTCATTGATGTGGCATGAAAATTGTGCCTTTCAATTTCTATGTGGAGAAGAAACAACATAGGCATCTATTTGATGTCTTCATCATGCATGGCTATTCATGGGAGATCTACTTGAGAAATTTTGGTGGAACAAGTATCAAAGTTTTGAGTCTTTGCACCAGAACAAAGATAGTAGATGAGCTTCCAGTGTGGTGGTATGATTTTCACAACATCATTTTCATTGTCTACAATGATAAAATTTTGTTGTTTTTACAGATGGTTGGAAGGAGGCAAATAAAAACATGGGATCTTGGAATTTTAGGGAATGACATATTTCCAAAGGGGGAATTAACAGTTTGGTCATTGCAAAGGAGACAATGGGATCCAGGAATTCTATCGAATTACCTTAACTTGGTTGACAATTTTGTTAAAATAAGTGGTCATAAAATAAATGACTATGACCAAAGTGGAGTAGTGGAAACATGGTAGAAAAATTTTTGCAGCACTCTGTGGCGGTTTTGCTTGAGGACAAACTGACTTGGGAGGGGAGGACTGTCATGTCCCCACATTTTGACCACCAAAAAGTGTTGACCATGATAAACACCTAGGGGTTCTAAGTTATATTATTTAATTACCCTAGGGAAAATTGCTAAAATAATTATGTAAGAAGCTTATAATAAGTTTGATTTCTTTTCAATTTTAATTATTCTGCAATTAATGATGTGGAAAATAAGTTTTAATTAAAAGAGGGTGACTTGGGAAAGCCAAATTGTCAAGGAAGGACTATAATTTTTCATAGGACAGTCAAAATCCAAGAAAAGTTGTCAGACACAAAAGATGCAACTTTGGCCCAAGGTAGGGTACAGTTTCCATTTGGAGACTCAGTCACAAAAGAAGGAAGTTTAGAAAAAATTTCCATACAGAAAACTAACAACTCTAGGGTGCAGTTTCCATTCTGGAGTTCAGTGACAAAAGAAGGCAGTGCAAGAAAAACTGTCATAGGGAAAAGCAGTAACTCTGGGCCAAGGAGGGCCCAGTTTCCAAACTGGATGAAGGTGGATGATAGGGAAACATATTTCTTGTCTTACAAATGATAATTTTATATTGGAGGGAGAACTCATGGCTAGGTTAGGGTTTTGGCAAGGGAAACTTGCTCAGCAAGTGGTTAACTTGCCCAACAAGTCAACAGAGGTTTTTTTAAAGACAACGGGAGCTCCATTACTCAGTTTGGATATTTATTATTTTGATTCTAATGAATCCAATTCTTCCTTTCTGAGTTTTGTGCCTTGGATTCTTGGGAGATGCGCCCCAAGGTTCTAAGTTCCCTCTCTCTTCTTCCCCTTCTCATTGTAGTTTACAATGGAGCTATGGAGAAGCCCCTTTGAGTTGATTCAGAATTTTTTTTAAATTATCCATCCATCCATGAATGCATATCAAATTTCATTAATAGGTCCATTATTCATTAGAGGAAATTTAGGGTCTAAAATGGGCCTTATAAGAAAACGCGCCAACAACAAATTTTGTGAGTTGGAATTCAAGAACCAATATAATTTCAATAAAATGAGTCAACCATAATGGTTGAATTGACNTTTCGTATTTTTTACATATCTCCATGTATTTTTACTCAAATTTCAAGCAGGAGAGCTCGTTGGATGTGGAATTTAATTCCGCATCCAACGGGTACCCACACTGTATACTTTTTATGGACCCTACTACCCCAAAAATAAGAAATACCTGAAAAAGCGTGATGATGACATCACCATCACATTTTTTCAGGTATTTCTTGTTTTTGGGGTAGTGAGGTCCATCAAAAGTATGCAGTGTAGGTACTCGTTGGATGTGGAATTAAATTCCGCATCCAATGAGCTCTCCTGCTCAGAATTTGAGTAAATACATAGGGAGATATGTCGAAAATACGAACACAAAATGTAGTTTTTTTCATTCTTCCTCCAAAATTAATAAGTATTATTTTATTATTTTAACTATTATTTTATTATTTTCCTTAGGATGCCCATTTTAGACCCCAAATTTCCTCTAATGTTCCAGTATCTAAGGGTTCAATCCTTCATGTCCTTCCTTGAATTTGGTCTTTAAAATACACTGTAATGAAGCATAATGTTGAAGAGAGTGTTATAGTTCATTGATTAGAGTAATTTAGAATTTATTGAATGTAATATGATACAATAAAACTTCTCTTCAAATTTTATTCCAATATGATTTAATATAGATGAGTTTTACTCGTTTTAGTGGACCTAGTCTAGATTTGCATTGTAAAATGACTAGTTTTGCTATAAATTTCATATTTTGACTTGTATGACTCAAAATATCACCACTATTTTTCTTATGAGTCACTAAAAGAGATATATAAGTCCCCCATGTCCAAAAAATATAATTCAAACCACCCTTAGTCTTTTTAGAAGACCCTGAAGATGGAGCTAGTGAACTTCCCTATGAGCTAGTCTCACCTTTACAACTTGAAAAATAATTTTATTTTCCTATTATATGTTATAAACCTTAATAAGCCTATTATTATTTTCCCATAACCTTACAAAATAACCATATTCATTTTATACAAGCCTCTGGTTGTTCGATTTGACAAAGTCTTCCTAGTTTCACGGTTGGGTGATTCAAAAGCGTGGGAGTAGGTTTCAGTGGATGTTGATTCTGAAACATAAATGGTCCCTTATATAAATGTGTTATAGAAGATAATTCATCAGTCCTAAAAGTTTTCTTGATTTCTTTCCACAGCTTGTGACCCCGTTTACAAAAGTATCAGCCACATTTCTAGTTTTGGCCTAATCTCAAGAGCTTTTTGACTTAGTGCAAATTTTCATGTAATATTTTGTATAAAAATTATATAAGAGATAATATTATTACTGTTGGGTAAAAACATTAAACAATTTATAACAAAATTCCAACAATTTAATTGTCAACCTGGAGAGAGCGTAAACTTGTGAGGCACAAACAAAATATATGCAAGGGCAGAGTGTTGCTGAACTTAATCTATAACTGAAATTAAAAATACATGAATGAAATTGAATTAAGCAAGAAAAGTAGAAAATGATACAAAATAAATCTAATCTAAAATAGGAAATAGCAGGAAATAAATCTTATCTAAAAACAGGAAATTGCAGGAAATAAATCTGATCTAAGAAAACAGGAAATTGTAGGAAATAAACTAACATAAAGAAATTAACATTAACTTGTGTGCTCACATAAAAAAAAATACTGAAAATGCATAAGCAAAACATAACTAGAAATCTATATTAAAAACTCATGAAAAAAAATGACAGAAAATCTATATTAACATGGGAGAATCAAAGGATGTGCATTAAGCATCATCTCCATTACATAACAATATGAAATCCTATTCTATGACTACTATGAACTATTCTCTACTTCCAAACCACTAGAGACGCCTTGTTGCTGCCGCAACTTTTCTCCCCAATTTTAATTTTATTTTCAGGGCCCCTCCTCATCTTTTGTTGGGTTTGATCATTAAATTCCTGAGCCTCGCGGGCTTGTCTTCCTTTCATTTCACTTTGAAGATGGATCTCAGCCAGCTTATTTATGCCGTGTTCAGTTTCGGTTTGAGTCATGGATGTATGGTTTACTGGTCGAAAAAAATGAAATCTTTGTTCGTCAGAGTTGCCTTTTCAGATTAAGAACGAACCTAGATGTGCCTGATCCTTAGAATTGTTTGAACACTTGAATTTTTCTTACGATCGGGCCTCTTCTCAATTCTAGATCGGAAGCTGTGAGTTTTCTATTTCGCTGCCGTTGCGGCTCTCAGATCGTTTTAGCGTCTGACTCTTTAAATCTCCCGACGTTCGATTCATGTGAAACCTTAAACCGCTTACCCGTAGCCCTGACTCGTCCACCGTTGTAGCTGGGAGATTCTTTTAACTCCCGATGTTAAAGTTGCCCGACGTCCGATTATTTCTCCCACCTGCTTCGCGTATCTCTGAGCTCTCTTTCCTGCCGTTGCGGCTCTGAAAGTCTTCCGGCCTCTGAAGCTCAAATCTGTTCGATGGCCGATTTAAAGCCTCCCTTGCTTGCATTTCGCTGGCCCACGACTTAAGCCTCGCCCGCCGTTGCGGCTGGGAGAACCTTTTGGTCTCCGAGCTTACTTCCTTCCGATTGCCGAATTCAGGTGTTCCTGCCATTATTTTTCTGTTGACGACCACAGGATAAGTGCATCAGGCCCGTAGGCATTGCGCCCTGCCAGTTCCTTGTGGAATAGTTTTTAATTGATAATGTTTTCGCTGCTGAGATGTTGTTTGTGAATTGATTGCAGGTAGTTTCGAAGAGACCGGTCAATCTACCCTGGGGTGAAGAAAGACGGACTGTCTGGCAGAAGTATAACTGAAGCTAGGAGAATCGTTGTGGAGAGCTATGGCAGTAGAAAACAAAAGCTGGAACAATAAATGCGCAGATCCCAGAAACGGATCAGTTACCTTGGTGGGTCATGATTGCATACAGACAAAAGATCGGAATATGAAGCGTTTGAGAAACTGAAAGGTCATGCGTCTAGGGGGAAAACGAAGCACTCTGTAAGGGTAGTTTAAATATTGAAAGATGGAACTGAGAAAGGGGCTTTTTCCCTGGAAAATTTTGTAAATTTTTGCTTGTAAGAGGAACTACTTTGTTTTGCACAAGAAACTGCAATTTTACCTATTGGAGAGAGTAAAAATGGGATGTATCAATGCTATTCAATGAATTATGTTGAAGAGGGACTATTTTGTTTTCAGCTGTGTTCATGTACTGTGAGAATATTTGTTTTCCTGAACCTATGTTCTTGTTAAATGTTCTTCGGTATATTTTAGGATATTTTCCACTGTGAGTAATAGATGATGTGTTTTATATAAAGCAATTGGCTATCTGGTTGTTTGAATATCTGTAATCGCTCATGTGTTTTTGAAAGGAGTATTAGCTAACTGTAACTCTTCGTAGTGCATTTGCTAAGTGTATTACTCACCAGAAATGACAAGTCTTGCTCCCTAGGGATAGAGTAGATAGTTAGTTTTTTCCCTGTTGTCTGCGATTGGGATGCCTATGAGCCATAAGACGAGAGGTAAGAACATGCGCATCACATTGTGACTGCTCCTGGAATCTTTATCACCCTGCATTTAGTTAGGCACTTCCATTTCATATCTTAAGTCAAAAACAAAAACTCGGTGGACCGGGCCACAACCGGTAAATCCTTTGTTTTGTTACTTAACCTACGGTATCCAGACCACAAACCAGACGGATTCCCTATACCAAACAGTCAACGGGATAGTTGGGAATGTTGATTGGGGAGAATCCCTTACTATTGCTGCCTATGATTTTCTAGGTCTCAACAGTTTTGGCACTAGAAGGAGCGCCGCCAGTGCATGGCTGGTTGAGGAAACCCGTTTTCCCGAGATTATTCCGCTGGTTACAGTTCTGAAAGTAGTGGACCGCGTAATCCAATTCCGGAAGAAGAAAACCGAGAAAATCTATATGCTATTGGTAATGAAGTAGTTAACGACCTAAGAAGACACACTCGGGCATACGTAAAGAAGCTTGGAGGGTTGCCAGTTATCCCTGACTTACCTAGAAGAGAGTATAAAAAGAAAGATGATCCTATGATAGAAGACTCAGTGCTGGTTGGAGACTGGGTAGAATTTGTAGAAACTGCCTTGCAAGAAGTTGAGCTACCTTTAAATCAAGAAGGCCCAGAAACCCCTTACACCTCTCATGTTCACACCCCTGTCGGTTCACCTCCTCACTTTCCACCTCAACTCATGGCCGGTGTTAATGCTAACCAACCTCCTCCCAATCCACCAAATCCACCACCTGCGTGGAAAGCCAGGTCACCCCTAAACCTGACTCCCCCTTTGCATGACCTACCTCAGGCCTTTGAAAATTTATTGCCTAAGTTCGATCTGAATGAGAAGATGTTAGTGGATGATCATTTGCAAAGTTTTTACTTGGCAATAGAAGGATTGAGAGCTGGGGAACATGAAGATGTAGTGTGCAAACTTTTCCCGCATACCCTCAAAGGGACTGCTGCATCTTGGTACTTTGGGTTGCCTGCTAATTCTATCCCAGATTGGGATACTTTCGAGAGAATTTTTAGAAGTAAGTATGCAGTTCAAAAGACTCATGCAGCCCTTATGAAAGGACTATGTGCATTGAAGTAAGAGAAAAAGGAAAAAAGTGCACAGTTTCACACAAAGGTTCCTAGCATATCTTAAGAACTTTTATGAAACAGATAAGCCTTCAAACAAAGTACTGATTGAGTACTATACTTCGGCTTTGGGTCCTGATCTGGACATGTTTGCAAAAGGTAGGGCCAAGCCTACTTTGAAAGAGACCTATGAAGAAGCGGAAGTGGTGGAAGCAGAAAGAGAAAGTATTGAAGACTATCCAGAACAATCAGGAGAAAGAGGCACAGGAAGGAAGACCTTATTGTTCACTAAGCCTAAGGAAGAAAAGTTGCCAGACCTAGAGAATATGGCCAAAATGATGCAAAATATGTCCAATAATATCATAGACTTAGAGAAAGAAAACGAAGCACAAAAGTTCTACAGGCCATATTATAAGAAAAGGGAGGACAATAATCAGTCCCAACCTCCTCCTCAAAAAACTGCATCCATGAATCTGACAGATATAGGGATGGAAAATTTCTATACCTTTCACCAAGAACCTCACTCCGAAAGGAACTATCCACAATGGATAAATTCAATGACGTTAGTTATGAATCAGATGTTGGATTCGAGGTTAACGGAAGAAGATGATGATGAAAGGAAAGAAAGTGCTTCTTCTACTTCTGCAAAAGAGCAAGAAGAAGAAACCATGGCATTATGGAGTTCTGTTTCCTTACTTGATGCATAAGAGGAAATTACTCAGGAACACAAGGATGTCAGGGAAGCTAATGTGACAACTAGGAGCCAAGGGACGATTGGTGATGACAGTCTTTTACTCCCAAAGATCAGAAGGCTGCAAAGAAATATCAAGAAGAAATTTCAAGATAAATCCTTGGCTGATAAGATTCCGGAATTCACTATTACTAGCCAAGATCCTAAGTAGAACAGAATGCTTCCCAAGCCAAACGAAGAGAAGGTGAGTGCTGATAAATCTCTGTCCATTAAACAACAGATCGAATATGACATTGTTGAGGATTTGAAGAAGATAAAGGCAAATGTCCCTCTATTTGAAATGTGTAAAGTACCTCAACAGAAAGAAAGGTTGTTTAAAGCACTTGAAGCGTCAGAAGAGAAGTTTCCCTCTGACAATCAACCTCGGGACAAAGAAGAAATTGGAGAAGATAGCACCGGAGGTAAGTCTAAAACTCAACATCCACCTTTCTTCCTAACGTTTGAAATCTTTAATCATAACGTGCACAATTTTCTGGTAGACTCAGGGGCGTTGATTAATGTTATGCCCGTATCAGTATGTAAGAAAATAAATGGGCAGCCTAAGCCAACCACGTGGAGGGTGGTGCAATTGGATAGGACAGACGTTAAGGTAATTGGTGAGATGGAGGACGTTCTAATCCGTCTGGCATCAAATGACAAAGTATGCCAGGTTATTAACATCGTGGTGGCTGATATACCAGACGCTTACGGTCTAGTCCTAAGCAGAGATTGGTCAGCTAAATTAAATGGGTGTTTCACCTCAGATTGGTCACACCTGTGGTTGTCGTACAAAGGAAGTACCAATTAGATTAAGGTTTTGAGAGAACCTCACATGAAGTACAATGTTACTCAATTGGATGAGAAGAATATACCGGTCGAACCTGTGTTGGGAAACTATTTTCTCGAGCTGGAACCAGGGAACTATCAAGCGGAGGAGGCCAGTGACACATCTGACACCCAGCTTGATCTCCTTCGATTTTCTCAGGCTGATGAGATTGACTGTAACATAGTAGACTTAGCAGTAGGAATAGATTAATTTTCAGTAGTTAATGATTTTTGGACTTTATTTTTTGATGGCTCAAAGACATTAGAAGGGTCGGGAACTGGATGTGTCCTTATTGATCCACAAAAGAATAAACATTTCCTATCATGTAGATTAGAGTTTGAATGTACTAACAATACAGCTGAATATGAAGCACTGGTGCAAGGACTCAAGAAAGCGATTGAATTGAAGGTAAGTAATTTAAAAGTTTTTGGGGACTCAGAGATAGTTATAAAGCAAATAAGAAATCAAATACATTGTGTTTCCCCCCACTTGAAAGCTTACCAAAACGAGGTATGGGATTTGCTTAAATGTTTTCATGCATTCAATATTATTTCAATCCCAAGAATGAAAAACGCGGTCGCTGATCTTTTGGCCACATCAGCCGCCAGGCTGGTACCCCTTAATAACAGATGTTCTGTTGAATTACTTTTCAGGCCTTCAATACCTGACATGATCACCAACCTGCGATTATTTGACAATGACCAGCAAATAATCGAGTGTTTGACAAATGATGAGATCTTTAAAGGAGCCATTATAGACGATGAGGAACATTAGGCTGAGATGAAATATGATAATTTCATTCCTAAAGGGGTCAGAACGTTAGAGAAGATGTTTGACTTGAATGAAAAGTTCAGAAGACCCGCTAATGTGAAGACGCACAGCTCAACTCTACAATTCGAGCTGATAAATTTGGGGACTGAGAACAATCCTAAGTTTGTGAGTCTCGGCAAATGCTGTTTTCCAGCAGAAAGAGACAAATTCCTCTGCCTATTTAAACAATATAAAGAGGTTTTTGCATGGATGTACAAAGATTTGAAAACCTACGACACCAACATCATCAAGCATATCGTCCCTATTAAAGAAGGCGTCAAGCCATATCAGCAGTCGTTGAGGAAGATGCACCCAAAGTTGGAACCCCTAATCCAGAGCGAAGTGAAGAAATTGTTGGATGCTAGAATTATTTTTAGAGTCAGGCATTCTAAGTGGGTATCGAACTTGGTACCAGTCAGAAAAAAGTTGGGAGAAATCAGACTGTGCGTGGACTTCAAAAACCTAAACCGCGCCTCGGATAAAGACAACTATCCAGTGCCTCCCATGGAGCAGTTGCTACAGATGGTTTCCGGTTCTGAATTTTTTTCATTGTTAGACAGGTTCTCTGGTTACAACCAAGTGTTAGTAGCCGAGGAAGATAGATTGAAGACAACATTCAGAACTAAATGGGGGACTTTTTCCTATAGAAGGATGCCTTTTGGACTAATTAACGCTGGAGTGACATTTCAGAGAGCTATGGACACAGCTTTCCATGGAATGATTGGACGAAGTGTTGTGGTATACCTTGATGACATCACAATATTTTCGAAGAAAAGAGGGGAGCACGCGTTCCACCTGAAGCAAATTTTCGAATGCTGCCGGAAATATGGCATTTCTCTCAATCCTAAGAAGTGCATTTTTGCGGTCACAGAGGACAAGTTACTGGGGCATATAGTTTCAAAGAGAGGCATATCTATAGACCCAGAAAGAATTAAGGCCATTGAACAAATCCCTATGCCCCATAATAAAAAGGGAATGCAATCTTCCATGGGAACAATAAATTTCGTACGAAGGTTTGTGCCTGATTTTACCCAGACTGTTAAGCCACTGCAGCAGATGGTCAAGCAAAATGCATAGTTTAAGTGGACCGAAACCGAAAAGAATGCTTTCAGCAAAATTAAGACTGATGTTGCACATGCTCCCTCCCTGAAAAGTCCAGATTTTGGTAAAGACTTTATTATGTACACATTTGCATCCGATGATTCATTGGCAGCTGTGCTTACGCAAAAGGAGGACGGGGGTGATGAATTCCCAATCTCTTTCATGAGCACTGGGCTTCAAAGGGATGAATTAAACTACCCAGCCATTGATAAGCAAGCTTACATAGTATTTAAGGCAGTGAAGCAATTCAGGCCTTATATATTAAAAAATCAAACCAAGGTAATAGTCCCTTACCCAGCTGTAAGATCCCTTCTCATTCAGAAAGAATTAGGAGAAAGAAGGGGCAACTCGGTAACAGCTCTTCAAGAATATGGCCTTGAATTCAATCCAGCCTCTATAGTGAAAGGTCAAGGATTATGCAAATTGATGACTCAAAGTAGAAACAATGAAGAACAAGCATGGGAAGAGGAAGCCGAATTGCATGTAATGGATGTATGTCCTTTGTTCATGGCTCCTAAGTCCTGGTATAGAGACCTTGTGCATTACTTGCAGTCAGGGCTGTTGCCAGAACATTGGAGTTCAAAACAAAGGAGAACTCTGCATTTGAAATCAGCTTCCTACCAAATAGTAGAAGGCATATTATTCAGAAAGAATTACAATGGAGTCCTCCTGAGATGCTTGGAGAAAGAAGATGCCGAGAAAGTAATGTCTGAATTACACGATGGTCCGGCTGGGGGACATTATTCAAGTGACACTACCACCCACAAAATCCTTAGAGTTGGTTACTATTGGCCTACACTCTTTAAAGATTCACATGTACATGTCAGAAGATGCGATATTTGCCAAAGATGTGGTGGAAGACAGCCTAAAGCAGCAGCACCTCTAAAGCCTGTGATGGTCATGGAACCATTTGAACAGTGGGGGTTGGATATTATTGGAGAAATAAAACCAAATTCTTCCCTGCTGCACAAGTACATTCTTACTGCGATGGACTATTTCACTCACTGGGTCGAAGCTATCCCACTGCGCAAGATAAACGAAGACAAAGTCATCAGCTTCCTACAAGATCATATCATGACCAGGTTTGGAGTTCCAATTTCGTTAGTTTTTGACAATGCTAAATATTTTTCATCAATTAAATTGACTGCATTTGCTCATGATAAAGGGATAAAATTACATTACTCTACTAACTACTATCCGCAAGGGAATGGCCTGGCCGAGTCCTCTAATAAAAACCTCATTAGAATTTTGAAGAAGACTGTAGTAAAAAACTAGAGGAGTCGGCACTCATCCTTACCCAATTCCCTGTGGGATGACAGAGTCACCCCCAAGTCTGCAATATGAGTGTCACCCTATACCCTTATGTACAGTAAGGAAGCCATCCTGCTTCCCAATATCATGCTACCAGCTTCCATACTAGCCCAAGAGTCTAGGGGGTCAGATGACGAGGTTCTCCAAATAAGGATATATAATCTTCTGAAAGCATAGGAGGCCAGATCTGAGGCTAGAGAATGTTTTAAACAACAGCAGGAGATAGTAAAAAGATGGTTTGACAAACATAAAGCTGGGAAAAGGGACTTGGAGGTAGAAGACCTAGTTCTCAAGTGGGATCATCCCCATGATGAGAAGGGAAAGCATACTAAGTTCCAGCAGTTGTGGGTAGGCCCGTTTCAAATCTCATCAAAACTTGGCCCTGCTACTTATAAGCTGCAAGATTTACAAGGATGGGAGGAGAACTTACCAGTTAATGGTTTGGTTCTCAAGCCTTATTTTTCTTGAGTTTTCCTTGAGTTTTTCTCTCTTGTATATAAATAATCTGTTTTTTTGTTTTCGAGTCATGTTTTCTTTTGGTTTAAATTTGAGTTGTTGAATTTCAATAAAGGGGACGAACTTGCGGTTATTGGAGGATATTAAGATCTTTTCTGGGAATAGCAAATATGTTGAGTGCTAGCCTGTGTATTGCTAAATGAATGCTTCCAGCCTAACAGTTTTCTCGAATAAAATTCTGTGTGCATTGAATTCCTGCTTAACCCCTGAAAAATAAACCTGATTCGAGGAGTCTGGAGTACTATGCCGGGGCTCCATCCACGTCACATTTAAAATGTTCTAAGGAGCAACAGCAAAGGACCCATGGAAAAAAGCAAGGTGAACAGTGTATTAAACACAAATGATCCCATGCCAAGAAACGAATGCCAAAAGGCAAATAAAGAGTCAAAATACTTCTATAAAAGCGTCATATATCAAAGTGGGTGCTGAACCATAAGCACTAAATTGCCAAAAGATCCTCTCCGTCCGTGAGCCGAAACTTGAAGTACACCACTCACACAAAAGGACACTATGGGATAGAGGATCCTGAATTAAAATTCAGTAAGAAAGGCGTACAGAAAGACTCAGATTGAAAAGGACAAAAGTCCAAAAGCACAAAAGTGCTAAAATGGCATGGGAACGAGGAACAAACGATACTGCTGTTTACTATCTGCTACAATCCTGTGGTGTCCACGCTGTTTGTTACTTGAAGACAGAGGTAATAATGAAACTTATACTCTAACCCCGACAGAGTTATCTGGACTTGAAAGTCTCGGTTTCCACCTCCCTAAGTTGGACTAGTATCAATGATTAAGATACACACTTCGGTCATTTGAGAAATCCGGATAGCTGGAAGAATTCATTTGATGCATTTTGTTGTGAAATAGTCTACTACTCAAAGAAAAAGTCACCTAGAGATCTAGGTTCACTAGGAAATCGCCAGTTGTTGCTGCCGCAACTTTTCTCCCCAATTTTAATTTTATTTTCGGGGCCCCTCCTCATCTTTTGTTGGGTTTGATTGTTAAATTCCTGAGCCTCGCGGGCTTGTCTTCCTTTCATTTCACTTTGAAGATGGATGTCAGCCAGCTTATTTATGCCGTGTTCAGTTTCGGTTTGAGTCGTGGATGTATGGTTTACTGGTCGAAAAAAAGGAAATCTTTGTTCCTCAGAGTTGCCTTTTCGGAGTAAGAACGAACCTAGCTGTGCCTGATCCTTAGAACTGCTTGAACACTTGAATTTTTCTTGCGATCGGGCCTCTTCTCAATTCTAGATCGGAAGCTATGAGTTTTCTGTTCCGCCGCCATTGCGGCTCTCGGATCGTGTTAGCGTCCGACTCTTTAAATCTCCCGACGTCCGATTCGTGTTAAACCTTAAACTGCTTACCCATAGCCCTGACTCGCTGTCGTTGCGGCTGGGAGATTCTTTTAACTCCCGATGTTAAAGTCGCCCGACGTCCGATTATTTCTCCCGCCCGCTTCACGTATCTTTGAGCTCTCTTTCCCGCCGTTGCGGCTCTGAAAGTCTTCCGGCCTTCAAAGCTCAAATCCATCCGATGGCCGATTTAAAGCCTCCCTTGCTTACGTTTCGCTGGACCACGACTTAAGCCTCGCCCGCCGTTGCGGCTGGGAGAACCTTTTGGTCTCCGAGCTTACTTCCTTCCGATTTCCGACTTCAGGTGTTCCCGCCATTATTTTTCTGTTGACGACCACAGGATAAGTGCGTCAGGCCCGTAGGCATTGCACCCTGCCAGTTCCTTGTGAAATAGTTTTTAATTGATAATGTTTTCGCTGATGAGATGTTGTTTGTTAATTCATTGTAGGTAGTTTCGAAGAAACTGGTCAATCTACCCTGGGCTGAAGAAAGACGGACTGTCTGTCAGAAGTATAACTGAAGCTAGAAGAATCGTTGTGGAGAGCTATGGCAGTAGAAAACAAAAGCCGAAACAATAAACGCGCAGATTCCAGAAACGGATCAGTTAACTTGGTGGGTCATGATTGCATACAGATAAAAGATCAGAATATGAAGCGTTTGAGAAACTAAAAGCTCATGCGTCTAGGGGGAAAATGAAGCACTCTATAAGGGTAGTTTAAATATTGAAAGATGGAACTGAGAAAGGGGCTTTTTCCCTGGAAAATTTTGTAAATGTTTGCTTGTAAGAGGAACTACTTCGTTTTGCACAGGAAACTGCAATTTTACCTATCGGAGAGAGTAAAAATGGGATGTATCAATGCTATTCAATGAATTATGTTGAAGAGGGACTATTTCGTTTTCAGCTGTGTTCATGTACTATGAGAATATTTGTTTTCCTGAACCTATGTTCTTGTTAAATGTTCTTCGGTATATTTTAGGATATTTTCCACTGTGAGTAATAGATGATGTGTTTTATATAAAGCAATTGGCTATCTGGTTGTTTGATATCTGTAATCGCTCATGTGTTTTTGAAAGGAGTATCAGCTAACTGTAACTCTTCGTAGTGCATGTGCTAAGTGTATTACTCACCAAAAATGACAAGTCTTGCTCCCTAGGGATAGAGTAGATAGTTAGTTTTTTCCCTGTTATCTGTGATTGGGATGCCTATGAGCCATAAGATGAGAGGTAAGAACCTGCGCATCACATTGTGACTGCTCCTAGCATCTTTATCACCCTGCATTTAGTTAGGCACTTCCATTTCATATCTTAAGTCAAAAATAAATACTCGGTGGACCGGGCCGCAACCGGTAAATCCTTTGTTTTGTTACTTGACCTACGGTAGCCGGACCGCAAACCAGACGGATTCCCTATACCAAACAGTCAACGGGCTAGTTGGGAACGTTGATTGGGGAGAATCTCTTACTATTGTCGCATGTGATTTTCCAGGATTCAACACGCCTCTAACCAAAATGAGGAGAGAGCCCTTCTATTTATATATAAATCCAAGATAACTGATCATAATTACAGATCCACTATTCTCTCAATATGTCCCTTGAAATTGTCAACAAATAGACAACTCATCCCCCCAATTCCTCAACAAATATACAACTCTTCTCTATAAATCCTCAACCAAATATTGGATGAGATATTCTCTCCACATGTCCATGATCTTTTCCTTGAAGTTATCTCATATCTAGAAGATGAAATTCGAATCTGAGGCTAGGTGGCCACTTTTGAGCTTGCTAGAGTCTTCAAATACACCTGTAAACATCACCAAACTCACCCAACTTTAATGTATAATGAAAATATGTTATTTTTCTCAATAATTAACCATAAATTCACTAAAAATACTAAAAAATAAATGATTTGCAAAATAGTAATATAAACCCATTTTATTCATGAAAGTGGTGAATGTTAATGGTTTTATGGAAGAATATAATGGAATAAGGTGATAAATAGTATGTGAAATGCTGAATAAAATGTGGTCTATTTGCGGCTAAACATATCCCCCAACTTGACTGTTTGCATGTCCTCATGCAACTGTGCATTGATTCCTTTAAAACTTTTGTCTTGTAGCTAAGGCTTTACATGATGATGGTATGTAACAATAAATCATTCCATGATTTTGAAATGCATGAGTGGCAGCGATTTTTTTTTATATATTTTTGTGGCTCGTTCTTGTGTGACAATCATAACAAATGTTGGTTCTTGTGTTAACATCATTCTCTTGTTTTGATTGTATATTTTGTTTTTTGCTGCAATACATAAGATTTTAAAAATATACATGCATTAGAAATGATGAACCATCAATGTATAGTAAAAATCATTTTCTTCATATCATGAATCATGCCAACATAGTTTGGGAAATACATGTTTATTAAGGGTAAATGAGATGATGAATATGTAAAATGGCGGTGTATAGTCACCCCCCCATACTTAAGATAGATTAGGTTTATGAAAAGGAGAAAGGGAATGTAGTGAGGGGATTTTCCAAACTCATTCATTTTATAGCATTTAAGGAATTGCATGGTTAAAGATTAGAAAACAACATACCTACACTTACCCAAAATTTGATGAACTAACAATAGGAATGTGGCTGTTGCTACTAAATCATAGAGTGTGAAGCGAAGGAACTAAACTACTGCTTGGTTGGATGAAGTAGAAGATGAGAGATGAAAGTAGAACTGTGGTACTCTCATATGGCTGAAGTATGCTGCTATAAAACTGCTAATGGATTCATGCAAAATATATAGTCTTCACCCGCTACAAAACCTGATGGTACGATTCTTACCATGCAAATAAATGTGTCCATGTTGAACATGGAAATAAGTCATTGGATTACTGACCATCGATTAATTTCGTTAACCAAGGCGATGAAATCTCACCATTGATGTCAATGAGTGCCAAGGTACCTAAGTACATCATGCAAAGTGCGAATTGATGAGCTGATGTCAAGCCACTTGCAAGATCTAATGATCAAGGCACATTGGTGTATTCCCATGATTGTCAGCAAGAGAACTTGCCATTAAGGCATGCAAGCCTCAAGGTACTGAAAATGAACTCTAGTCTCTATCCCAGATATTGTGTCGAGGTCGATGGGGCAAGACATGTTGAAAGGTGGGCCTTAAGGAATCATGCATTAGTCAACACGAGTTGTACATAATGAGTTTTAGGACTATAAATGAAAGGTCTCACGGTTGGATAGTTTTTATGACAAGTAAAATAAATTAATGTAGCCATGGAAAGGAAGATGAATGGTTTTATTCAAAAGGAAAAAGATAAACTGAAAATGAGGAAAATGTGTGCGACTCAGAAAGGTAGACATGCAGGAAGCCATGATATATAATGCAGTGAAAACATAGACTCTGACATGGATGGCGAATGGGATTGGAAGGAGAAGGATAAGTAATCATGACATGGTTCAATTGGTTTCTGAAAGGCTTTTTGTGGCAACAAATGTCATGACATACACAAGGGAAAACTCAACTCTTTCGAGCTTTCAATGGAATATTTTTTGGAAATATTCTACGATTCTGGAAATCAATTTTGCACACCATTTGTTCGTCTTCAGATATGCAAAAGGTTAGCATTTCCTGCAACAAAATTGTGAGCACATTGAAAATACATGAAAACATGTGCTTAACAAAAAGTTAAAGAGAATAAGTAAAATGCATTTTTCCCTGAAAGTAGCAAGCCTTCTTGTCGAAGCCTGTTTCTGAGTGACTTGAAAAAACAAGTTAGCACAACAATCATAAAATTTTGAGAAAATTCTAAGTTCATTTAAAATTTTATGATTTTTATTTATTAACTAATACTTTTTTATTTATTTATATATTTAATTTTTTTTTAATTTTTTTATTATTATTATTATTTAAAGCTTTTTTGTATATATATTTTTAAATTTGATTTACAAAAACAATTTTTTGTGTGTCTATTTTAATCTTATATATATATATATATATATATATATATATATATATATATGCATCTTGATGTAATGATTGCACAATAGAGAGAGAGGGTCGACCCTTTCACTTGTTGACCTCTATAAAAAGCAAACTATCTTAATGATCTGAATAGAGAGGAGTGTGCAAACACGCGATTTTTATTATGGTGAGTTTAGCAGTTTGAAACAACTACCTACTTGTCTACCTCCCCAAAATGGAAGATGTGCTAGGTCCCACTGTACAAAAAAATAAAAATTAAGAAAAACGCTTGACTACGATAGTAGATAAGCCTTTTATTTTGAAGACACATATTTATTTTTTTAATTATTTTATGTTTTTCCTTCTATTACTTTTTTATATTTTGTTTTTGTTGTGTTTTATCTTTTATTGTTTTTCTATTTACTTATCTATTTTAATTTTGTTTGTGTAACTTCTGATTTTATTATATAATATTATTATTTTTAAAACTAATAATAACTACAAAGTATAAAATCGATTTTTACCAAACCTAATGTTATGACCTATAAGGCATGAGTTATTTATTGAATTAAACCCATAACTTGCATGTATGCTCATTTATATTACCACGTACAAGAATATAGTCAACACACATCTATTGTTTTGCATCCTAAAAAGAGAAAGGACCAATAATTCAAGGTTGCACAGTCAAATCTTAAACACTAATTATTCAAGATTACACTCATTTCACAAGTGCATTAGGTAATTTTATATATTGACTTCTACGTTGTAAGTTTAATTACATGTTCTTTGTTTAATAAAATGAATTTATATATAAAAAAGCTTTAATCTTAAAAGTATAAAATGCATCGCTCTCATCCTACTCCTATCATACCCAATAGTTGTGATAATGTATGAATCTGACTTGTAATTTTGTGTATTTACTTTGACTTTGCAAGTTCTTTTAGTTGGTAAATATCAATGTTCTCTGTTAAGTAAAATGTATGAGTAAGGAAGGCTTTAACTTTAGGAAAGTAAAAAAAATGTTACTCATCAAAAAAATCATTATGTTCTATGATTTTGATGCATCTTCAAGAAAATTAAATATGATTCTTGTTTCGTGAACATTATATAGTTGCAGCTGTCAGTCCAGATGACGATGAATCAAATTTAAAAGCTTTTCACGGGCGCCAATGCATTGTTTATTTCTCCTTCCAAATCCTGGTGAGTAATAGAGGAAGGAGATTTTAATGGAGCTACAGGAAATGGCATCAACCCAGATTTGCATCATTGTCCTGAGTGATCACGAAATCGAACGAGGCCACATCTATATGTCACATGTTCATTAAAATGTGGTCAATGTAATTATGGTCTAAGACATCATTCAAGTGCTAATTGGTTATTGGCATGCAGTCGGTGTAATCGTATGGATCGGCATGGGAGGTAGAGGGGATCGCTAGTTTATGGTCGAAATTATAGTCAATATCTCTTCAATTTTAAAGTTCAGGTTTTACCAACTGAGCACCGGGTTCACTTTAGCATTCACTTTAGTGATAGATTGTGAAAGCAAGCCAATGATTTGAACAGCTTTGTATTGTAGTGACAGGAACCTTATAGCTATGAGACCGGGTTGAGACATACTAAAAATATTTGTGGATTGAAGATCGAAGCTTTTGGAAGCCAAAGAGGTTGAAAATTGTTCATATTTTAAGTCACCCTTAATAAATGCCATTTTCACACCTAATTGCTTTTGAGGCCACTTCTCTAGTAGCAGAGGCTACTACAAGAATGGTTTTTATGGTGGCCATTTTAGCGACTTGGCTAAAGGTGGATTCAGAGTAAAAAACTTGTTCTTGCGCATACAAATTCACCTAGCTTTCTAAGCGAGCGAAGTACATGGAGCAAGCTTATTCAACTTTCGTCAGCCTGCACATGCAATCTATCCTATTAAAAACATCCATGACAGCCAGAAACTCCCCGCAAAGGTTGGACCGAGCCATATCTCAATCTTTCCGCTTGTAATTTTATGTTAATTATGAAAATCTTATGGTTTTCTTATAATATGAATAAAATCTGTTGTTCATATTTTGTACCATTTAATAGGCTGAGGGCGACTCTGCAGAGTTTTGGATCGACAAAATTTCCTAAAATAATATTGTGTCCCAGATCCCTGAAATAGTCATTCACAAGTAGCCAAACCTAGTGTCTATTGTTTGTTGCATTGGATAATAACATATATAACAGAGGTTTCGAGCATGAGAGTCTTAATCTACACATCGATTCTATACCAACCAGTCTCCTCTATCGTTCAAATATGCAGGTATTTATAACGGAAAGTCATGCAGCCAACACCTATGTCCCAAAACCGGCTGATCTTTCAAAATATAAAACAATGGTTATTTCATTATAAAATTGGTTTTACATCTAGCAACAAAAGGAATATAAATTTGTCATTCATCTCATTCATGGGAATGGCCTCCATTTCTCACGTGATTCTTAGCTTCCATTGGTAGCGTGAGTTTGGCAGAGTGATTGACCCAATATTTGACCCTTTGATCCTGTGAATCTCAATATTCTTAAAATCCATTAGAGTTGTTGAAATTGTGGAATAATCAGTTTTTTTTAAATCTCTATAGGTTGCAGTTATAAATTTTAATTCTTTAACTTCCACGTTTTTACAAAATATATAGGTGACCCTAATTAGTAGCCATCAATCATGCAACGAACTATAAGTTTGTTCAATTTCGATGCTTGTTCCTGCTAGCATGCATAAGTCATGATAACAATTCCCTTGATTATCTAATATTCTAGTGTAGATTATAGGAGCTTATCCCCCAACCCGTGATCCCAGCCCTTTTAGTTATGCCTAAGGTGTGGTTGTGGGATGGCATGCTGAGGCGAGCTAGATTATCTCCACGAGGATATTTTCTGTTTCTTACTATTAAAAAGCTGTAAGTTCGAGCAGTTAGTGGTTGCTTGTTGACCTGAAGATATCTCCATTTCAACAGTGTGCACGTGACTCACCAGTCGTAACGATGAGTACGACTTGAATAGGTGTCTAATTACAAGAGAGAACAAGGGAGTTTCTTTGGAAAACGCATTACTCATAGAAAGGAAAATGCTGGAGGAAACCGGTATGCCGTTCAAAATCAAATTGCAGGTTTAAATGATGATTCCTATGGATGTATGAAGAGCGGTTGAGGGGACACAGCAGAATATCATTCATCCCGCTTGCCTAGAGAAAGATCAGAACATCCCTCACACTCACCTCCCAAATTTTTCTCGCGCGGAGCTAGATTATGCCATTAAATCCTCCACGAGGAGAACAAAGTTGCAACCAATATTGAAATAATAAACTATCTTAAAGGAGTATACTTGATAGTAATAAAATATTAAATGATGTGTTTTATTGTTTTTTTCTTTATATTTTAAAATTTTATTTCTATCCGGGTTTTCATTTTTATTTCATGTTTGTAGGTTTGTTAGATTGAAAGACAAATCGAAAGACGAAAGATTGGAGCGTCTGCAGGTTGCGAATGGAGGATTGAAAAATGGGTTGAAGAACAGATCGAAAGATGGGCTGAAAAATTGATCGTTCGATCTGCTATTTTGTTTTTTTATTATCTTATTGCGTTGAGAGGTTCGATCTGCTATTTTGTTTTTTTATTATCTTATTGCGTTGAGAGGCGCTTTACAGCCCAGTATGGGGGAGATCTTGTAACGTGATGTAAAGTTAGTAACATTTGTAACATGTTGGCAAAAAATAATAGTGATAGTGAATATTATGGGAGAGATCTTGTAATGTGATGTAAAGTTAGTAACATTTGTAACATGTCAGCAAAAAATAATAGTGATAGTGAATATTATGGGAGAGATCTTGTAACCTGATGTAACTTTTGTAACATGTAGGCAAAAAATAATAGTGATAGTGAATATTATGGGAGAGATTTTGTAACACAAAATAAAAAATAATATCACTTTCGTAAAGTTATTTTTATTAATAAAAAATAAATTTTCTAATAGGCCAAAATAAATGTCGGCCACAAAAACAATCTAATATGGGGCCACAAAAACAATCTAATATGGGGGAGATGTTGTAATCTTCCTACCTAACAAAACAATAAAAAAATAAGAATTTAATTATCCGTAAAAAAATGTGGGTTAAGAAAAAAACACAAAATTGAATTATTGGCAAAAAATTAAAACCATGTGCAAGGCATTCTAAACAACTCATAGTTTTATTGTACATGGTTTAGGAAGATTTGCACATGGTTTTTAAACCATGTGCAAGGCCTCCTAAACAACCCATGATTGTAGGAGGGCCTTGCATATGGTCTTAAAACCATGTGTGTGAAAATAATGCAATGTTCGTTCCTAATAAAATAAAAAATAATAAAAAATATTATATGTCAGCTATAAATAATATTAAATATTAATAACAATAAAATTATACGTGGACCTTAAATAAAAAGATGTGTCTTTTGGTTTGAATCAAATCAATGGATACCTAAGAAGAAGTTTGCACCTCGAGAGATTTGATTCATCTCAGCGCTTGATAGAACCTAGGATTTGGATCTATGCTAGTTATATATGCATATTAAGGTTTTGTCTAAAAATTTATCATGTGTATTCTTATGCATTTTTTATTCAATGTTTATCTTAACCTAAACAAAAACAATTCGTTTCATTTACTACTTTAAGTTTGGTTTTATATATATATTTTTATATAAGTATAAAAATGTTTAATGTTATAGGTTTTGTTACATTAATAATATACCTATTTATGTCTACTACATATATTATTGGGTATATAAAAACTAGAAAATTAATACTAAAGAATGAATTAAAGACAAAGGAAGAGTATATATTTTTATTTTGTTTATATATTCCTTTTAAATTTTGTTTTAAATTTTATTTCAAAGTATTCCTAAATATAAACTAAGTTTTCATTCTTAACAAAATAAAAAGATGAAATTTTCATTTTATTTAGATTTATTTACTTAAAAAAACTAAAACAAACAAAAAACTATATAGATTTTTACTATTATTTTGTTTATAGATTGTAAAAGAAACTAATTCCTAATGCGTCTAGAAAATTTTAAAAAATGAAAAAGAGAGAAAAAATTTCAAAATGTTTAGATTTAAAAGATTAAAATTACTTTTAATTCCTAACAAAATTAAAAATCAGTAGTAATTATGACTAGTTGGAAATAAAATTTTACCAAATAGAAACATTAAAGTAAACTAAAATAAAACTAATTTTCAACTGAAAAATAAAAACTAAAGCCTACTTAGTCTATTCTAAATGAAAAATTATAATCATTCAAGCTAAATGAAATTGCCACTGTAACCATCTATCTAACAAGAGTAAACAAAGATTAAAATCTATTTTTGGAAAACTAAACCTAGAACATGCTGTAATATAGGAAATTAAATACTGAAAATTAAAATTAATAAAATAACAATGAAAACAAAACCATTATAACCTAGTACTTACTTGAAGACACTGTTGGATGCAGCATTTGTTTGCAGGATATCCTTCATGACTTTGATAACCCGAGCTCCCTTCTTCATCCTTCTTGATCTTCTTCTCACATAATTGGTCCTCATATGATGTGCATAATTCTTCAAATGTCGATTCTTCTTTTTCTTCAGGAGGAGTAGTAAATCTTTTAGCTACTATTAAGATATCATTTTCTTGAGAAGGGGAGATCCGTGCTTTTGCTAGGATCTGGGTGAGCTTCTCTAGGTTTATGATCATCTAAAATTATTTTACTGAAATCAAATCAAGTACTAGAAAAATGAGTACATGATGAACAGTATAAAACGATTGCAAAATCAGAAAAAAGGTGCACAAAAATCTATAGGACAAAAGATAAACAGATACAAAGTTAAAACAAGTTAGTATGAAATAAAGGGCCCAAAAATGAAAGTAATCAAAAATTTAAACTACAAAACTATATATGAAAAACTTGCATAAAACAAATTCACAATTGCAGAAAAAGTAAATACTTTGCAGAAAAATAAACACACTTGCAGAAATAGCAATCAAGGCTTTGGGGCAACCCACTAACCTAGATGCGTCTGCATGTTACACCACGGGAATCCTGTAAATTCCACGGTGAGGTCATCCTTGTGTCTTATTGTTTCCCCTCCCCCTTTCTATCTAATAAAAATGGACTATCTACCTATTTAAACTCTGGTCCCTTTTAGCACTTCCCCGGCAACGATGCCAAAATGTTGGGTAAAAACAGTAAACAATTTATAAGAAAATTATAACGATTTAATTGTCAACCCGGAGATAGCATAAACTTATGAGGCACAAACCAAATATATGCAGGGGCAGAGTGTTGCTGAACTTAATCTATAACTGAAATTAAAAATACATGATTGAAATTGAATTAAGCAGGAAAAGTAGGAAATGATATAAAATAAATCTAATCTAAAAAGAGGAAATTGTAGGAAATAAATCTAATCTAAAAACAGGAAATTGCAGGAAATAAATCTGATCTAAGAAAACATGAAATTGCAGGAAATAAACTGACATAAAGCAATTAACATCAACTTGTGAGCTCACATAAAATAAATACTGGAAATGCATAAGAAAAACATAACTAGAAATCTACATTAACAACTCATGAAAAAGAAATGATAAAAAATCTATATTAACATGGGAGAATCAAAGGATGTGCATTAAGCATCATCTCCATTACATAACAATTAAAATTCCTATTCTATGATTACTCTAAACTATTCTCTACTTCCAAACCACTAAAGACGTCTCTAACCAAAATGAGGAGAGAGCCCTCCTATTTATACATAAATCCAAAATAACTGATCATAATTACAGATCTATTATTCTCTCAACATGTCCCTTAAAATTCTCAACAAATTGACAACTCATCCCCCCAAATCCTCAACAAATCTACAACTCATCCCTTTAAATCCTCAACCAAATATTGGATGAGATATTCTCTCCACATGTCCATGATCTTCTCGTTGAAGTTAGCTCATATCTAGAAGATGAAATTCGAATCTAAGGCTAGGTGGCCACTTTTGAGCTCGCTAAAGTCTTCAAATACACCTGTACACATCACCAAACTCACCCAACTTTAAAGTTAATGAAAATATATTATTTTTCTCAATAATTAACCATAAATTCACTCAAAATACTCAAAAATAAATGATTTTGAAAGTAGTAATATAAACCCATATGTATTCATGAAAGTGGTGAATGTTAATGGTTTTATGGAAGAATATAATGGAATAAGGTGATAAATAGTATGTGAAATGATGAATAAAATGTGGTCTTTTTGCCGCTTAACAATGACCATAATACAGATCAAGGACATTATACTAATACCAGAGATCTAATTTTATTTTTGAAGAATCATTTCTGTTTGAGTCCTTCCAGTCAAAACTAGTAATTTCCTAGCACTTATATTGACAATTTTCTGCACCAAGTCTTTGTTTGGAGTTAGTATCTCTGAAATATGATTCGGGGATATTACAGAAGAAGATGATGATGATGAATATGTTGATGAGGAAGAGGGTGATGACAATTATGATGATGAAGATGATGATTAATATGGTGATGATGATGAAAATGACGATGATGATGACGATGATGATAATAATGATGATGATGATGATGATGATTATGATGATGATGATGATAATGATGATGAAGATGATTTTTATAGCTGATTTTACTACACATGGTTGATCACATATTTATTTCCTTCCATGTCCCTCTGCAGACTCTTTAGACCCCATGGACTTATATTATAATTTGATGTTCCAAGATCATCCCTAAAAAACACTTGTTTATTGTTGTACACGACTTTTAAACCCATACTCGCATGTACTTGTGAATTTTGACCTCAAACCCACATACATCGGGATGTGTGCATAATTCCAAATATTTTTGGAGTTTTCCTCATAGGAGTCCAAGTATCCTGACTCTTGGCATTTGTTGATCGAAATGTTTCACCTCGTGCAGACAACAAGGTGTTCCACTAGTTTGAATGGTTCAGATCCAGAACAAATAGATCACAGAGGTTGATAACTCCCCCTAGACGTCATAGATATCTAGAATTCAAGGCCTTAATAGTTCACCTGTTTACTTGCAAAAGAGTTCAACATGAAACAGATCAAAGCAACCAAAATATGATCTACTAATCTATGTTAGTGACTAAAGAATCTAGCAATATATATCTGAAATCAAACATCAACAATATATATGGGACATAAAATAAAATTGCATTAGAAATATAAAGAAATTTACAAACAAGCCTTAGTGTTGACATGCATCTCCATGAAACCAGTTCTTCATCCCCAAAAGCTCTGACTCTAGTCCTCTATGCTCTCTCCAAATGATCTTGGGTCAACAATCAGTCCAACAGCATAACAATACCTTTAATGTTCTCCCCTCAACCATGGCTATGAGCTCATATAAATAGGGCTTTAATGGATAGAGATGGTTGAGAAATTAGTGGGTGAGGTGGCCTCTAAGATCCTAGGATGAGGGATCTCGAGCTCAACCAACCCACAGTAGTAGGGATAAGAGATATCTCGAGGCTTATCATCTAGAAGCCTCGAGAAGCTTCTCTTTTTACCTTTTTACCCAGGGTACCGCGATTTTCCTTCTTTAACAGAGAGGTTATGGTAACAACTGCCTATGGACCAAGGGTGATAGGTGGTGGCACCACTTGTGGACAACCGATGAAAAGCGGTGCGAACAAAGGTACCGCTCCTGGATAAGGGAGCATGAGCGGTGCTAGGAATTTGTATGATAGACTAACAAGAAACCATTTAGTCTTCACTCCAGAAGCTGGGATTTCAGGGCAAGTAGATATGTCAAAGGTCTTATCACATGATGAAGACATGATTTTGGTATAACAAGATGCCCCTCAAAGCATGAGTCTTAGAGTGATACAATAAATGAGAGATTTGAGAAGAAGTCGTTTCCAGGAGATGAAAATGTTGGCTCGATCGGAGCATGCAGTCAAGTAGGCATATGTAGTACATCAGTATGTTGGCACATAGACACAAGTAACCAAACTCATAGCTGCAGACCAATACAAGGCAGATCCATGAGTGGAATAAACAAGCATGGCTACTAGAATACAACGTAGATCCATATGATAGAAGACTCAAACTTGGACATAGCTACTAGACATACAACATAGATCTATGTCATACAGACGCAAATTTGAGCATACCCATGACCATACAAATGTGGATCCATGCTAGATATACAAAAATCCATCACAACCTAGTGAAAAGCAATGAGCACTTTTAAACAGATACCCAAGGTCTTCATCTCATCTTCCACAAAGTACGATTCTATCCATGTGATTACAATGATCTAAAGTCGAACATGGTAGAAACCACTTGATTACCGGCCAATGATGTGAACCATTAATAAGTGTGAGGGAGATCACCATTAATTTCAATGATTCCCAAGGTACCCTAGTACAATCTACTGAGTGCGAATAGATGTCCTGATGTCGAACACCCAGTTGATTCTATTGAACAAAGGTCAATGATGTGAACCAATGTCAAGAGCGAGAGAATCTGTCATTAAAGCATATAGATCTCAAGGTATTTAATATTGTTTCTAAGACTATTTCTTGGATGGTGAACTGATGTCGACAGGAATAATCTCCTCGAAGGAGGGCCAAGATGAGTCCCACATCAACGACATGAAACTTGGAACATAGTTCTGGAATGATGTGAACATAGTAACCATATGACTGACTCAAAGATAGTAACACAAATGCTTTGTGTACTGTAGAAGTAAGAATTCTTCAGATTCCCTTTGAACATTAGGCGGCATGAAAAAATGACTTAGCAGCATGACTGGATAGGACAGATACACAATGCGACAGTGGACAATGCATTCTTTTGAAAGACTCAAAGGATTGGAATGACTCATGAAAGTGGATCATTACAGAGATTAGCTGAATACCCAATTGACTGGCATGATTGTGCAGACAAGTGCCATGCTCAAAGGTAACAAAAAACAAATCCCATTATTTGCAAAATTATTCCCCTTCCCATTTCCCCCATCATGATCGATGAGTGCCTCTTTTCGGTTTTATGAGTTCAAAGAGAGTAACAAACCCTCGATATAGATTTTCAAAGGACAAGTCCAGTCTCATATGTTTTACGAACCTGAGAGAGGATGGGTTCGTTCCCAAAATGGGTCTCTCAATGTTTAATCTCTAATGATTCCACTGAAAGAAAACTCGGTATCGTTCATGTTTAGAGAGTCTGAACGAATATGGAAGAAGAATCCATGGGGGTCCTTTTTCATATGATTTAGTCTCTAAGGCCCGAAAAAGTGTAAAATCATACCTTAGAGAACTCTTCCAGTCATGATTGGCTGGAGCGTTCCTTTCTCGTAAGTAGTACTGTCCGAACCGAGAAAGAGATAACCTGTCATCGGATAGACGACTCTTCAAATACTTTAACGAGCGTGAAGAAGACAAGATCGCTTGATGATCTTTTCATATTTAGGGAGTCTGAAAAGGGTTTAAAGAGAACTCCATGAAGTTTCTTTACACAATGTCACTTTTTACAAGCCTCGAAAGATTCGGAAACAGAATCGACTATCTTTTCATGTTTAAGGAGTCTAAAAAAAGATGTGAAAAGAAGACTCCATAACATTTCTTTACACAATATTGTATTTTACGAGCCTAGAAAGATTCGAAAACAGAATCGAAACTTTGATACTAGATTTTAACGAGCATGACAAAGTGTCCTAATAAACGCTCAATGGCCTTTTCTGTTTTTTGAAAGTACAAAAAATCCATAAGCAAACTTTCCAAAGCTTTTTACTAAAATCAACCTGCAGACGACTCATAAACAAATGTTAAATGCATCCAAAATCAACATTACGGGATTACGACAAATATATTTTGACTAGAACATGATGTCAGACCCAAAAAATGTCTATATAAGGAAGGTAAATAGTAAAAAACCAAACATTTCACTATTTACCTCTTGGCAAAGGGCACTTGGAGCATTTTTTAGCCAGATCTTCCATAGCTGATACCGGGAGTTTCCACTGTCTGTTTTCAGTCTCGTCAGTTGCAGGTAAGAGCTAAGACCTTCTTATTTCATTTCAAAAATTTCATTTTGGGATTTGATGGGGTTTTAGGCCTATTTGGCAAGCCCTAAAATCCTATTTGCGGGAACCGCAGCTACCCCTTGCGGGATAGGCGGTGCCACCCGAGAACCGCACCGAAGATAAGGTGAACATGCAGTTCCATCGCCTGTCTCCAACGGAGCACAGGTGGTGCCAGCCATGGAGAAATTTAACCAATGATATATACAAAAATAGCTCATTCTTTTGATTTATAATGAGTTAAGGATGATATTGATGTATACCATTGTTGTTTTGGTAGGTCTAGGATTCCAAAATATGGTGATATGGAAGGAAAGAATTCATGATGATGAGGATGCCACTGCTTAAAGGAATCCAGTGTGTATTGCCGCACTATGGAACTGTGGACTTCTAAAGTTCTTCCGGACACCAAGCATGGTGTCCCACGATAGATTACTGGAGCACATCCTGAGAATGTGGAATCTAGAATAGCAGTATTTCAAGGTGGGTGTACATATAGTTACAGTGGAGGTAGAGGACATCTACTTCCTGACTGGCCTATCAAGATGGGGTGCCCCTATCTCACTGACTAGTTCCTGTGGAGGGAACATAACCACCAAAGAGCTCATATATCGACACTGTGCACCAGGTATAGGTAGATCGGGGAATAAAATCCCCATTAGGGAAGTGACAGACAAGGCTCTACGAATCATTCTATTAACCATGCAGAGGGTGGCAGGGAGCCAGGGTGTACATCAGGATTCTAAGGCACATATTCTATATGCCCTAGAGGCAATGACACCTACGGTGTTCAACTAGGAAGAAGCATTGCTTCCAATATTCAAGGATAAGCTGACTAAATGTCGGCAGGGAGAGCTGAAGCAATTCATCTTTGGTTCCATCTTAGCTTGTTTCTTCTTCGAGCGGGTCCCCCAGATGAGGCCCTAGGTGACTTTTCGGAGTCTGAGAGCACGGGACCCCTGCATGCTGAGGTGGGTGCAAGTCATGAATCACACAAGAGTGGGTAGGGGCAAAGTGAAGTTCGACGACGTGTTCTTCAGATGGCTGCGGGATCAGATGCTCATGGTCAAGGACTATGCCTATGTGGCCATAGATTTTACAGGTGATCCTGACCTACCACTCCATCCTAGAGAGCAGTGGGGAGTCATTGGTAAGAAACAAGAAACCCTAAAGATAAATATTTTTTTTATGTTTTTTATGTTTTATATATATATTTTTATGATAAGTGACGAGACCTATTTGTCTTCATGCAGATGTTGGAGTAGCGAGACCTGGAGGAGCACCTCCATTAGATAGGCAAGTCGGGGCTCGCTTCGTGCTACAGGGTGATGATATCACCGGGGAGCTGGAGGATAACCTCGAGAGGTTGACTCTAGACATCCCAGATGCTGACATAGATGATCTTCTGACTAGATATCAGAGATGTACGGTGGGAGTACCAGGCCGATTCAGAAGGCTACTTCATAGGGTGGCTCGAGCAGTGATGTGCTATCATGAGCACCACTAGTAGATGAGACATGTATACTGAAAGCTGATAGCTTCAGGATTTTGTATGATGATTTTTCCTGAAATCCTACGTGCTTCAAAAGAGGTCTCAAGACCTATTTTTTGTAACATTTTTCGTATATATATATATATACATACTTTTACATTATGTTTATATGTTTCAAATAGACAAATGCATTTTCTATGAGTTCTATGTGTCTTTAAATGTTTATTTACAATGTGCCATGTTTGATTAATGTCATGAATGGGAAATATGCCAATCTAGGATGTAATTAACCAATGAATCAACAACTACATTATGTTCCCTAGGGATATTCCTATATGTAATGGTTCCAAATGATCTTTCCAACAAATGTACCCCCCAGAAGAGGCGGAGGAGCACCGGGTTCCTAATGGTGTAGATATGGTTTAAATGACAAACCACGAGCTAACAGTCCATCAAAAATACTAGATCATGGACATCCTGGGAGGCAGCTTCAGTCAGAAGACTGATCACTGCTTCATACTTGGCAATGTTATTAGTAGCGGGAACTAAGCAAACCGCTCCTGAATTGAACAAATATTCAGCTGGGGAATAGAGAACCCAAGCATCCAAGGCTAGATTCAAGGTGTGGCGGAAAGCACCATCAGTGAAGCTATAGAAAGCCATCCGCATGACCAAAACATGGTATAAACAGATGCAGGCACCAAAACTCAAAACCATCTTCAAAATACTGAAAACACACTGAAAGTCAATCAATATAAATAGATACAATATACCATCCAAGAATACCTAGGCATAGTATCTTTTCAGGTACAACCCATTGCGAGGTTTCCCTAAAGGGATTCCATCATAATCCACCAACTCATAGGTTCCTTTCTCTAACACCTTGGAAATAACGAAAGGTGCATACCACATAGACTCGAACTTACCCTTTCCTAGCTTGTCATATCTCTGGTCATAAGTCAAAACTAGGTCACCCTCTTTGAAAACACGAGGCTTGACGGATTTATCGTACTGTGCCTTGATGCATTTCTTATGTGCCTCATTATCCAAGGCGGCATCTCTACGAGTCTCATCAAGGTTATTCAAGTACAAAAATCTTGCTTCCTTTATGGAAGTGTCTGGGAGAAGTTCGACGGTGAGTTGTAAAGATGGAATCTGACATTGGATAGGCAAGACAGCTTCAAGTCCATAGACAAGTTGGAATGGCATGAAACCAGTAGCTATTTTCATGGAAGTCCGATAAGCCCAAAGAGCAGAAAAAAGAATGAGATGCCAATTGGATTTATGATCTCCAACCATTTGATGAAGCATAGTTTTCAAAACCTTGTTAATGGCCTCTACCTAACCATTAGCTTGCGGATAATATGGCGTAGAGTTTTCATGGCGAAAACCTAGCTTGGCACTCAATTCCTCCATCATTTGATCACAGAAATGGGATCCGTGATTAGTGATGATGGACTGATGAACTCCAAACCTAGCTATGAACAAGAAGAGAGCGGCAGTATTACCATCTTTTGCATATGTAAGCATGGCCTCAGCCCATTTTGTAAAATAATCCACAGCTACGATGATGTAACCATGCCCCCCAGCCGAGGTAGGTTTACAATGCATGAAGTCAATCCCCCATTTGGAAAAAGGGCCAACAACATTGACGGGGTGAAGTGGAGCAGGATGGGTGACCTTTTTGGGATAAAAATGTTGGCATGGTGGGAATTTATTAACAACCTCATGACAGTCTTTGAAGACAGAAGGACAATAATAGCCAGTACGAAGAATTTTTTGGGCTGTAGCCATCCTAGATAAATGACCACCACATTCTCTAGAGTGGAAATCATTTAACATGTGTTCAGCCTCCTCATGAGTGAGGCATCACCGGAGAATGGATTCAATCTCACGTCTATACAAGCTATCATGCAAGATGAGGTAGTATTTCGTGTGGTGACGAATGCGGCGATGATCATCGTGAGATAGATGCGGCTGAAAACACTGGGTCTAGATATAAATCAACAAATCTCCATACCAAGGATCAATAGTGCTAATTAGGAATAGGAATTCATCCAAAAATGAATCGCTGGGCTCAGATTCCATGGTAGCACAGGGAAGGTCACATATAAGCTCGGAAAAAACCAAGGATTTCTTTGATGTAGCCTTGGCAAACTCAAAATCGAACTCTTGAAGGATGACGATCCAAGGGGAGTACTTACCCGTAAGTACCTGATGAGTCAGAATGTAGTACATCGGGTTCCGGTCTGCCAATATGGTGGTAGTGCGAAGCAAAATGTAGTGACAAATTTTTTGCACAGTAATGACCGTGTCCAAAGCTAGCTTCTCCACATGTGAATAATGGGTTTTAGAATTAATGAGATTCTTACTGGCGTAATAAATCACGTGCTCCTGACAGTGGATATTTTCCTGCACTAAAACCATGGCGATGGTAGTAACGGAGGTAGAAATATACAAGAGAAAATATTTTGAATAGTATGGGGGGTGTATCACAGGTGAATGAGTCAGAGCATGCTTAATACTATCAAAGGAACATTGGGCCTGGTCATCCCAGAAGAATGGATTGTTCTTCTTAAGGAAACGCATATAACCGTGTTTTTTTTTAGCGAAATTGCACACGAAATGGCGGAGAAATTTTTCCTTTCCTTGCAAACTTTGGAGTTCAAGGATGGTGGTTGGGGCTAGTAGATTAATGATGGTGGCAATCTTCAAAGGATCAATCTGGATGCCATATTTGGATACCACAAAGCCAAGCAGACGTCCCATCTCAATGTAAAAAAAAAATTTATATGGATTGAACTGTATATTATAATGACGACATCTCAGGAATATGTCGCGAAGATGACCAGGGTGGTCCTCTCATTGCTGTGAATGAGCAGGGAGGTCATCAGGGTACGGTTCAACAATATGTTTAATGTCGTGAAACACATAGGGCATCGCATGCTAGAACGTGGTGCCAATGTTTTTCAAGCCGAAAGGTAACTTATTATATGAAAAGGTTCCCCATGGGCAAATGAATGCCATCTTATGCTGATCGGCCATCAATATCTCAATCTGATTATAGCCGGAGAAGCCATCCATGCATGAAAAGATGTCATTTCCAGCATAGTTGTCGATAATCTGATCGATGTGCGGGGTAGGAAAGTTGTATTTGGGACAAGATTTATTTAAATCCCTAAAGTCGATACAGACTCTAATGGTGCCCTGTGTTTTATTGACAGGGACAACATTCGATACCCATTCCATCAGAGGTATAGGATAAATAAAACCATCTTTCAGAAGTTTCTCAATCTCAGCTTTAATAGCTACGGCCTTCTTAGGATGGACTTGCCTAAGTTTCTGCCTGACAGGTTTAGCCGTGGGATAAGTTTTAATCTTGTGGACCACAATGGAAGGGTCAATCCTCGACATCTCTTCATAGGACCAGGAAAAAATTTCACGGAATTCCTTAAAAAGTGCCTTAGATGCTTCAGACTCATCTGTGGAGTAGTTCTACCCAACATGAACATGCTCAATAACATCAGGCTTGGCTGATATGTCAATCAGGTTTGCCTAAGTAATGTTGCAAAGGTTTCCTTTAGAATCTGTATCTCGCAACAATATAGGACTTTGCGGAAGGTTGACAATATCAGTAGGAAACAAGGATGCAAAATCATAGCTGCCCGAACTAGTGTTGGGGAGGAACATGGATCTATGATGGTGATCCTCCCAAATGGGCTCACCCATGTTCATGATCTCTATAATGGACTCGTCGAAAGGAAAATTCACGGAGAGATAGTCCAGAACTAGAAGCGAAGGTGCTAACTAGTATGGTAAATGGTAAGGATCCGAAGCCACTAAATGAATGTCATTAGTGTGATCATCAAAACAAGTTTGAATGGTGTCATACATAGCTTCATGTGGGGTCAACAGGGTGGAATCAACAACATTTGTGCCCTGGGACTCAATATCTAATGAAGCGATTATATGTACTGTTGCGGTATCCGTGCTAGGAGGAGTGGAGGGAAAAATCCCCATAAGGGATGAATCCTTTAGCATACCTACCCCAATCGACTGGTAAGGAGGAGTGGATTGACCTAACATGGGGATGTTATTAGCCTTAGAGGTAGTAACATTTGGTGTACAGAAATCAAGCTGGTCAATAGTATCAATTCTCCCGAGATGTGGGAATCGGATCGTTCGAAATACTGTTGAAGCAACGGCATTCATGGCATAGAACCAATTCCTTCCTAAAAGGAGGTTATAATCTAAAGGGGCATCTACCACTTCTACTTGGATGGAATCAGATGATATGATGCCGTGGGGTTGGAATCCTCATACATCAAAGGCTTAAAGGGTCATAGGTGATGTAACAAGCTCAGGAGATCCAAGATCTTTCCAACAAGTTAGAGATAACACCAAGGTCAAAGCTCCTTCATCTAGCACTGTTTGAAAGAATTTCTTTCCCACTACTTTCGTAATGATCTGAAAAGCAAGTTTATACAGTAATCTAGGTTTATAGTTCTCAGCATTGAAGTGAATCAAGTTAGTGTTATCCGGGTTTACAACTCCTAATGCAGTCAACAAGTTCTTGCGCTGTGTAGGGAAACTTTGGAGTACTTCTAGGGTAGACATCGCACAAGATTCCTGACCAATATCTTCAACCACATTATAGAATTGAGTAGCTTGGGCATTGGGATTAAAGATAGCCTTCCGAAGAGTACTATTTGGTGGGTGCAAAATCATGTCGAGAGTAGGATTTTTGATAGACAAGGGAATAGTAGATGAGGATTCTGGAGAACTAGTGGAGGGAGCTTTCCTTGAAGAAGATTGGTCTTCTTGCTTATCTACGGGTTTATCATAATTCTGGCTTCAAGTTTGCAGATGAATGGTATCTGAGGACAACATACGAATTTCCTCTAATGAACTAGAGTTACCCTGGTTCGACATGTTGTCTACCAGTTGTTGTTGAGAGGGGAAAGGATCCGTAAGTACTGCAAGTGCGGGGTTAGACTTCAAAAACTGGGAGATTTCATCCCGACGGGGACACTCGTTAGAGAAGTGGTCACCACCACATAACAGACAAGGGTATTTATCCTCCCTTTTCCCTGTGTTGTTGTCATTATGGGTTGATTGTGGGGTCACCTGCTGGTTTCCAGGTTTTTTATTTCGATTTTTACCTTTCTTTTTATTACCTGAGGTTTGAGTACTTTGAATAGAATTGACCTTAGTAGAAACCTTGGGAGTCTAAGGAGTAGTAGGTTGGGATTGCTTGGTAGGTTTCACTGCGGATGGGGACTAGATTGAACCAACAATCCTGTCAATAGGTACTTCTGCTGATGGCTTGGCAGGGTCAGTGCTGGGTTGAGGAGCTTGAGGAATCAGGTCATAAAGGGTCCCGGACTAGGAATAGACCAAGTCTAGGTACTGATCCCGAATAATATCCTGCTCTTTGGTAACGGCGCTGCCCATGGCCACATCTCGGGAAATAGGAGGCAACAAGGACTTAGTGAACCAATCAACTAGCAACTAATCTGGAATAGGGGTCTTAATAAGCCTTCGCCACCTTCTCCACTCATGAATATGATCAGAAATGTGGGTGGAGGTGTTTTATCATAAAGAATTTAAACGATTAGTGCTCGTTTCATAATGAATAGGGAGTTGAAAGTGCGTAAGAAATACGGTTGCCAACGAGCCAAAATCCACAAACGAATGTTGTGGGAGTTCAATATACCACTTCGTGGCTGTACTGGTCAAAGTTTGCTGAAAGAATCATAACCAGACAGAATCATCCATGAGGGAGTTCGAGGAACACTGTAGAAGGAGCGACGTTTTGTTTTAGCCAGTAATGAACAGTCGACTGAAGAGGATTCGAAGGAATAGTCTTGTATGAAAGTATGTCAGACATTAAGAGACTCGAGCGGGACGAACGAAAACAAAGAAGGGAAGCCAGACGTGAACGAGCCGACGAGCTGCGTCGAGAACAAAACCCTAGGGAGACCGACCGAGATGAGAATCCGCCAGAGTCGGGTCATGACCGACACGAAGAAGGCGTAGACGAAGAGACGGCCCCTAAGGAAGAGGAAGTGTGGATAGAGCAGCAAGAAGCTCTCCGAATAGTGGTTCCTGATGAAGTAACCCTGTCCCCCGCCAATTCCCATACTGTAATACAGACTATTATTGAAGACGACCTCCGACTGCGAGCTGGTGACATCACAATCTGGAGTCGATTAGGTGATGAACCTTACCCAAGACGACACCTTGTTATACGCCGACCGGTCGAAGGGAACTGGGTGACCTTTCAAATGGCACCCTCCTTTTGTAGTATCCACTTGCTCCTACCGACACATGAAGGAGCACCCCCCCTGCCACATACAACTTTCGAAGAGAACCAAGAGTCAGACCTGAGGATGCAAAGTGATAGTGGGTCATCGCGAAGACAAATTATCAACAATCCGCTGTACCGCGAGAAAGAATCAACCACCGACGGATGCACAAGTTCCGTCGACCAAAACCCCATCGTCACCCCCACAGGTTCGACTATATCATCGACCCCACCTCTTTCAACCCCACCCACACCTACCACCCCGCCAACTTCAGAAAGTAGTGACAGTGACTCAGACATGGGTCACGGATCTGCTCAGATTCCCCTTTATGAGGGCGACAAAGACCCCAGACGACATTGGTTCATCTGTGAATCGATATGGGAGGCCAACAAGGTCATAGAAGAAGAACGCCAGATGGCCCAGTTCGCCGGAGCCCTAAGGAAAAGAGCTCTAACATGGTATATAACATGGTAAGGAAAAGTCGATTGGGGGTCTTGACCTCGCATATACCATACTGACGTATGGTCGAGAGCTAACTGGATGTGTGACTGAGCTAGGAGGTTTCTTCGGATGTTCTGTGGCACCCTCCACCTCGCCGTTCGGACCTTCAGCTGCTGGAACCAAGTCTCTAGAAAGACTTTTCCTTGTGCCAGCTCATGCAGGGTTCCTCTCTGTGAAAAGGGTTTGAACCTGTGCATTTCAAACCTTGTGGGCTCCCGAAAGACTGTACTGCCTTCCGGACAGATATGGTACATAACAATCCATATAATAAGGGAGGGAAATTTGATAATACCTCCCGTTTCCTGGCAACGTTCAAAGATGGTTTTGACCATGTCGGCCATATAGTTGCCCCATCTATAAATACGTCCGTCTGTTGCAATTGTGTCGACCGCCTCCAACATTTCCAGTTTTAGGTCGCTGCTGCGACCAGCCAAGGTAAGGGTGATGGCGATGATTTTAGCCACAATTTGTGGCGTTCTTGTCGCGATCTGGCCTATCATCAGTCCCTTCGAGTTTTTTCCAGTCAGTGTGCCTGTGAGTTCTTGGACGAGTCCTTCCTTAATCCCAATTGGGACAGGGTCGCCTCTGTTCGATAGACCTGTAAGAGCCGAAATAACATCCCCAGTGATGTCAATCGGTTGGTCGAAATAGAATCGGCCGTTGTGGTAACGACTGATAATAAATTTAACCGCTGCCTCCTTCGTCCCCCCGAAGCTATCCATCAGTGGTGCGTTAGGGTACTGGACGATAGAGCTATTTCGGATTTTCTCAGCGGCCTGGGTCATTTTATTATTGACAAAGGCCCACTCTTGGATTTCTGTCCAGAGTTTCTGGAAAGGACCCTCCTGGACTTTGGCGTTTTGGATATGTTTCAATCTTTGGACCAAGGGTGTGTCCTCTGGCTATAACTCTTTTGCCTTGGCCGTGGCGCGGGTAAGCTTAGGTGCCATGATATCAGACTGGTCGGACGGGTAACAGGGTTCATGGGATTTAGTCGACGGGGAATGCGAGTGCTCTGTGTGTAAGGGGTGTGGTGAATGAACCTTCGGCGGTCCATTATTTATAGGCGTGGGAATGGTGGAGTGTTGAACTGGATGTATTAATGGCGTACTTGACAATCCAACTGCAATACTCGAGTGTGATTTGGGGGATTTGGTTCGGCGCTCGAGGTCATTAATATGTGATGGGACTCTCGAGGTCGATGGTCGGTGTCGGTGGTGAAAATGGTCGGCCTGACTGGTCAATGGAAGTGATGTCGGTTGTCGGATGGGTGAGTTGCTGTCATGCTGATGGTTTATGAGTGTACGGTTTTGATTTTTGGAATTTTCTAACTTTTTATAGGGTTTTGGTGGTCAGTTAAGACCGTTATATGATTTTATTTTTTTTTATTTTTTATTTTTTTTTAGGATTGATATCGTTTCAGTCGGGCGCCATTAACGAGCTTCCGAAATACCAGGCCCTGTAATGTTTTTAGTCGGACCGACCCATTGGGATGTATTTCTTCGACTATGTACGGGCCCATCCATTCTGTGTGCAATTTCTTGGGTTTTCCTTTTACTCGACTGTTATAGAGTAAAGTAAGGTCACCGACCGACAGATTTTTGTTTTTGATATTACGGTCGTGCCATTCTAATATTACGGGCAGCAGGCCGACTGGTCGACTTTTCATTACAAACTAGCTCACAAATATAAAGAAATAGTTAAAAAAGAGATCGACAACATGTTGGAAGCAGGGATTATCTACCCTATCGACCAGTCGGAATGGGCAAGTCCCATGGTCGTACAACCTAAGAAACACGACCCGACCAGATTAAGAATCTGTGTCGACTTCAGGGAGCTGAATAAAGTCACACTGACAGATCCCTTTCCCACACCTTATGCTGATGAAATCTTGAATGAAGTTGCAGGACATGAGTGTTACTCGTTTACAGATGGGTTTTCAGGTTATAACCAGGTACCCATAGCAAAAGAGGATCAAAATAAGACAACATTTGTTTGTGAATTTGGCTCTTTTGCTTATAGGGTTATGCCTTTTGGACTCAAGAA
>LPNX010423513.1:221081-271081 GCA_001517045.1 Pseudotsuga menziesii
ATAGATTACCCTATAGTTTACAACAGTCGAAAATTAAATAAGGCTGAAAATAACTATTCGACCACGGAAAGGGAAGCCCTAGGAATGGTATTTGCACTTTAGAAGTATCGACACTACCTATTAGCTAACCCCTTCATATTTTACACCGACCATCAAGCTTTGAAGTATCTCATAAACAAACCTCTTCACCATGGGAGAATTTGTCGATGGCTACTTCTCTTTCAAGAGTTTGAGTTTGAAGTAGTCGTCCGACCAGGAAAGCTCAATGTCGGACCTGACCACCTATCCCGAATCGACACAGGAGAAGAACCGACCAGATTCGACGACGACTTGCCGGATGCACATCTATTTCATATAGAAGCAATACCAAAAGAGTTGGAGGTGATTGCTCAGTTCTTAGAGACAGGTCAGGCACCAGAAGGTCTGAGCACTAAGAAGAAACAAATCCTAGCTATGAAGGCTGCTCCATACAGCCTCATCAATGGATTTCTATACAAGATGGGGTTGGACGATGTTCTTAGAAGATGTGTACTCGACCATGAACGAGAGAAAATCATGCACGAAGCACATTATGGACCCACAGGAGGACATTTTCAGGCCGACACAACTGCCAAGAAAATCCAACAGTCTGGACTATGGTGGCCGACACTTCATAAAGATTGTAAAAACTTTGTCAGCCGATGTGATAGATGTCAACGACTCGGTCGGCCACTGCCAAGCATAGAAATGCCCCTGATCTCTGTAAACCCTAGTCTCACTTTTGAAATCTGGGCTATAGACTTCATAGGACCATTCCCTGTCCCAGCTCGACGATCAGGTGCAAGATATATCATCACTGCAGTGGAATATGTTACTAAATGGGCAGACGCAGAACCTGTCGAGACCTGTTCAAGTGAGATAGCTGCTAAGTTCATATATGAAAACATCATTACTCGATTTGGTTGTCCGCTCACTTTGATCAGTGACCAAGGGTCTCACTTCGTTAACAAAACTATCAAAAATCTAACCGACAAGTTTCACATCGACCACCGACGTAGTACAGCATATCACCCCCAGTCGAATGGTGCAATCGAAGCCTTCAATAAGACACTGACAAAAGGATTGACTAAAATATGTAGTGCCGACAAGGATGATTGGGATGAGAAAATTCCTGCAGTCTTATGGGCATACAGGACATCCTACAAACGGTCAACTAATCAAACCCCTTTTCGACTGGTATATGGCCAAGAAGCAGTCGTCCCTCTACACTTCAGACAACAGGAACCTATAGTTGCACAACTACTACATGTCGATATCGAACAGGCCAGGAAGGATCGACTCTTTCAACTTAATAAACTAGAAGAACACAGACTTATGGCCATCCAGCACCAGGAAATACAAAAACAACAGCAGAAATCATGGAACGACCGTAATATCAAAAACAAAAATCTGTCGGTCGGTGACCTTACTTTACTCTATAACAGTCGAGTAAAAGGAAAACCCAAGAAATTGCACACAGAATGGATGGGCCCATACATAGTCGAAGAAATACATCCCAATGGGTCGGTCCGACTAAAAACATTACAGGGCCTGGTATTTTGGAAGCTCGTTAATGGCGCCCGACTGAAACGATATCAATCCTAAAAATAAAATTAAAAAAAAATAAAATAAAAAACAAAAAAATCATATAACGGTCTTAACTGACCACCAAAACCCTATAAAAAGTTAGAAAATTCCAAAAATCAAAACCGTACACTCATAAACCATCAGCATGATAGCAACTCACCCATCCGACAACCGACATCACTTCCATCGACCGTCTTCATCGACCAGTCATGCCGACCATTTTCACCACCGACACCGACCATCGACCTAGAGAGTCCCATCACATATTAATGACCTCGAGCGCCGAACCAGATCCCCCAAATCACACTCGAGTATTGCAGTTGGACTGTCAAGTCCACCATTAATACATCCAGTTCAACACTCCACCATTCCCACGCCTATAAATAATGGACCGCCGAAGGTTCATTCACCACACCCCTTACACATAGAGCACTCGCATTCCCCGTCGACTAAATCCCACGAACCCTGTTACCCATCCGACCAGTCTGATATCATGGCACCTAAGCTTACCCGCGCCGCGGCCAAGGCAAAAGAGTTACAGGCAGAGGACACACCCTTGGTCCAAAGATTGAAACATATCCAAAACGCCAAAGTCCAGGAGGGTCCTTTCCAGAAACTCTGGACAGAAATCCAAGAGTGGGCCTTTGTTGATAATAAAATGACCCAGGCCGCTGAGAAAATCCGAAATAGCTCTATCCTCCAGTACCCTAACGCACCACTGATGGCAAGCTTCGGGGGGACGAAGGAGGCAGCGGTTAAATTTATTATCAGTCGTTACCACAACGGCCGATTCTATTTCGACCAACCGATTGACATCACTGGGGATGTTATTTCGGCTCTTACAGGTCTGTCGAACAGAGGCGACCCTGTCCCAATTGGGATTAAGGAAGGACTCGTCCAAGAACTCATAGGCACACCGACTGGAAAAAACTCGAAGGGACTGATGATAGGCTAGATCGCGACAAGAACGCCACAAATTGTGGCTAAAATCATCGCCATCACCCTTACCTTGGTTGGTCGCAGCAGCGACCTAAAACTGGAAATGTTGGAGGCGGTCGACACAATTGCAACAGACGGACGTAGTTACAGATGGGGCGACTATGTGGCCGACATGGTCAAAACCATCTGTGAACGTTGCCAGGAAACGGGAGGTATTATCAAATTTCCCTCCCTTATTATATGGATTGTTATGTACCATATCTGTCAGGAAGGCAGTGCAGTCTTCCGGGAGCCCACAAGGTTTGAAATGCACAGGTTCAAACCCTTTTCACAGAGAGGAACCCTGCATGAGCTGGCACAAGGCAAAGTCTTTCTAGAGACTTAGTTCCAGCAGCTGAAGGTCCGAACGACTAGGTGGAGGGTGCCATAGAACATCCGACCAAACCTCCCAGCTCAGTCACACATCCAGTTAGCTCTCGACCATACGTCAGTATGGTATATGCGAGGTCAAGACCCCCAAGCGAAGGACCTCGACTACTACCCAACAGTCGAACAGATCTTTCGGGAGTTGAGTCGACAGGCAGGCACAAAGGTACCAATCCCAGCATTTGCCAAAGAGGTCGACTTCTCTATCGTCGAGCCTCTTACAGACCAAGAAAAGGAGGAGGATTATGAGCTAAATTTGTACATCATCACTTTCGTGTCAGAGGATACTCCGACTGTGCCCCCTACTTGGGTGCACTTAACACTGAAGCATCCGACTGCACCCGTAGTGGACCCCCCGTCGACAGAACAACAACAACAAACACCACTACCAGCACAACAACCAGTACAACAGTCAGTTGCTCTGACTCCAGCAGCTGCCGACCCACTGCAGGTACCGACCGAAGAAGTCGAGGAGGACGACAACCCTGAATATGCTATGTCTCAGAGCATTATCAAAAAGCTGGCAAAGGAGATAGCCCTCGCCCGAAGGAATATCAAGCTACAGAAAAGACAGCAAGGCAAGGGTAAGCGTAAGCTTGTCCTTGCTGACTCCACTGACGATGACGAGGAACTAGCAGCATCAGCACTCGACATTGTCGAAGACGCCCGGGCTAATAAGGTAACTGTTGAAACCCAGTTTCAACGCTTTATTGATGCAGGAGCTCGGGAGGGTCGGCCCAAGAAAGCCAAAACTCAGTCGACACCTGAAAATATAGTCGACCTTGTGTCGACCCCTCCCCCTCCATCCCCGACCACCATAGTCGAGGAGCAAGAACCGGGGCAGTAGGCCGATGTTTCCCCATAAGTATATGAAAGAGTCATCCCGGAGGCACTCAGGGCCAGGGCCAGCACGGACGCTGAACTCAAAGCTTTCTTTCAAACGCTACCTGGACTATTCAATTCGGCACAAACAATACGGAAAACAACACCACTGAAAGCAAGCAAAAAGGTATATGCCCAGCAAACAACAGTATTTACAAGGATCCACGACGGTGGCAACATATCAGGGCATGAACAGACCTTCACCGACTACCAACTCCCACCGGAAGAAGACATTATGTCTTCCGACCAAAGTTCACAACACACTTCTCCATCACCACCAGGATCAGGAAACCCTCCATCTTCACCTGCCCCACCATCATCTCCACCACCTCCACCACCCCCTGATTCACAACCACAACCACCATCATCTTCACAGCCGGAAGTGGACATACCACCTCCTCAACCACAAAAACCCCCGACCACTGACCCACCCCTTCAGACACAAGCACCTTCAACCTCTGTTCCACCTTCCATTTCTACAGGTCCTCCAGACAAGACAACAGAGCAGCAAAAAGAGACCACAGAACCGACCTTTACTACTGCAGCCACTCCGCAGCAAGATGCTGACAAACAAAAGCAACAGACAGACCAGCATCGACCATCTAGGCTACAGATAAGTTTAAAGGATGCCAGTACGTTGACCGACACAGAGGTCAGCCAACTACTAAACACCCTAGCAAAAGAAGTAAAAAAGAGGACAAAAACAGTAAGGAAACAACTCAGGGATAAGGAGGCTGAACAGGTCAAGTTTCTCAGCAAATGTAGGTCTCTCACACAAATTGTCACCCCAAGACTGGTTGAAACTGCTATGGACCGACCACTCGAAAGGGCATATCAGCTGTTTGAAGGATTGGTGTCGACTATCCAGACATATATCCAAGGGACTAGAGCCAAACAAAAGGAAGAGACTGCTTGACTGCTCCTGACCCAGCATACTGCCTTTTCGGAGGCTTACAAAATTTTACAGGACCATATGGAGGAATCCATTGTTACTGAAGAAGTGCTAAGAGATTGGCCGAATCATTATGGGCAGGTCTATCATCAGAGCAGGCAGACACGACAAGGCATTCAGGCCTTGGAAAGTCGGAAAATGTCAGAGGCAGAGATGAGGCAGACCCTTGAAGAGCAGATTGTGGTGGAGAGTAGCAAGCTGCAAAAAATCGAACGAGAAGCTCATCAGTGGGTACAGCAAGCCTTACCAAACTTGGAGAAGGTCGACAACATCTGTCCGCAGATGAAAAGACTCCTTAATGCCGCCGACGAACAAACCCAACTGTTGGGCCCTAGCATGGAAAATATTGCAGAAATGCCCATGGCCGAAAAGATGTCGGTATAATCAAGTGTAACAACTCTAACCATCGACATCCAGAAAGCCCTGTAGACATGGAAAGATTTCCAGCGTCAACTTGCCATCACAGCTCCCGCCATCGTCGAAGTGTGCATTCAGAGACGACCGACCATCCGACTACATAGTCCTCACCAGGAGCACATCTGAAAGGTTTGACAGGACTTCATTTTTCTACTTACCTTTTTCTTCAGGACGAAGAAATTTTTTGTTCGTGGGGGAGATGTAGAAGGAGCGAGTCGACATAAGTCGACTTGAACGAAGACCGACTTAGTCGATCAGCCGACTAAGTCGAGGTACCGACTTAGTCGATCAGCCGACTAAGTCGGTCGGCCGAGCAAACACAGTATTTAAGTCTCCTAACTAATAGTCGTGTCGGTTCACCGAACCGACAGGTAGTTATTTTTGTAACTGTTTGTAACCTGTATATATTAGGCTGTTGAGCCTCACCAGAACTTAGTTCAGTTCTTGGCTTTGTACGATCTATTGAGAATAATATAATCTGTTTATCCTATCTGTTCTTGTCTCTTGTATCTGTGTATATTTCTGTATATTTTTGTATGTATTATTGGTAACCTTATGTGATCGGTGAGATTACAACAAACACCACAAATGAAAAGTCATGACATGGTTCCGTGGATCTTCACCCTATTTCCCATCGAATTTTGGAATGTCCAATGGTAACTTTACCAGAATGGGAGGCCACGAGGGATTATGTCGAATGGGATCATTGATCAACTTGGAAAAATTAGGAAACTCCAAAGTTGCAAGGAAAGGTAACTGTCTATTGGGCTGCACATACTGGTAATATTAATATGGCATGAAATTACCAGTAGGGCCATAGGTTGACTTAAAATTAGTTTGATGTAAGGAAGAAATACTAGGAAATCCGCCCATGGGGGGTTTATTTTCAGAATTAGGACCACTAGGACCACCAGGGCCTCCAAGAGGAGGACCGTCAGAGCCGCTGGGACCACCAGGACCACCGGGACCACTAGGACCACTAGGACCACTAGGAGGCGGACCACCAGACCCTCCGGAACCTCCAGGAGGTAGGAAGCCTCTAGAGCCATCGGAACCACTAGGTGGAGGGCCACCAGACCCTCCAGAGCCATAAGGAGGAAAGCCACCAGGTCCCCCAGGACCACTAGGACCGCCAGGACCAAGAGGAAGACCGCTAGGCCCTCCAGGACCATTAGGTCCCCCAGGGGGAGGACCTCCACAAGGTGGTCCTCCTGCACCTCCCGCAGTATGTATGGGTATCCGTCCCATGGCTGGCATGTAAGACTAGTTGGGTTTCCCCCATGGCATAAAATTGTTTCCAGGGAATGGAATTCCAGTAGGATTAGATGGATGATTACCTATAGGTATTTGATAACCATAACCACTAGAAGACTGAATGGCCATAGGTTGTGCCCCAAGGGCTGACCTAAACTAGATGTGGGATTTACAACATTAGTGTGGGTGGGATGGACTAAAAATGTAGATGTTTCTATGTTAGAGGTCTACTCTTGACTAGGTACAAGTCCGGGATCAAATAATGTAGGTCATGCCAGGGGTTTCCCCCCAACATTCAAAGGTACTGAAGACATAGGAATTGAAGGTTAGGCCCCAGATGCAAATGATCTAGATGGATTTGGATCAGACATAACATAAGAGGTGAGAGGGGTGGAAATTTGACCTGGGCCATGGGTTGTTAATGGACGATCTATAATCAGTTCAATGGGTCTCATAGAATCGGCTAGTGAATGATATCCCACAAGAAGGAATGTGGAACGAACTGGTGAAGAGCCTAGTATGTTGTTAATCTGCTTTTCTACCTCCTGTGCATGAAGGATAGCAGCATGGTATTTTTTGCATTCTTCTTCACTTTCAGGAGAATTTACCTGGGTGCCAAATGAGGCAATGGCCTGTCCGATAGGTGTCTCCCAAAAAGGAGCATTAGGACCAAAATACGGACGGGTATTATCAACATGATCTTCCGTGGGAGGATGGAGTGATGAATCCTCACGGGAAGGATGTTGGACCAAGGGAGGCGAGTGTGAAGAATATGGTACTCCACTTTCCACCACCACATGATCTCCCACTTGGGAGGTGGTAGCAGCTCCTCGGTCAATAGCTTCCATTGGATTTCCTCCTGAAACAAAATTGAAATCGGGTGGCAAGCCCCGTACTCTCCTGGACTATCTTAACTCAGCCAGCATGTATAGTTCCTATCTAACCTAGGGTCTGAAAATCTAGAAAAAACACACCAAAAGACTTCCCTACTCAAACTATAGGTCAAAACAAGCAAACTTAAAATGACAGGAGGAGTTCAAAAGTTAGGTCTATCACTAGGATTGTCAAGCTAGTGCCACTTGCGATATACCTTGAGGGTACGTGCATAGTAATCTCCCCGAATGTTGTTTTTGGTGTATGGCTCCAAACAAGATGGCTAAAGGGCTTTGCTCAGATAGATAAGGTACCCTAGTGGGGCCTCTCGATATACTTAAGGTACATGGCAGCTCGAATCGGTAGTAGTGTTTTCTAATGCATAACTATACACAAGGGGCCTTTTGATATACAATCGAGTACGTGAAGTACCTTTCTATATACCTCAAGGGTATGTGAAACGCCGTTTGATATACCGATGATATGTGGAAGAACAACGCAAGTCCTGGAATGTAATGTTGACAAACAACGATAGCTCCTACATTTTACGACACCCGAACATGTCTCTAACCTATCACTCAAGTTACTACATAAATTTTAACCTACAACTATCGTTGATTTTAACTTGTATGGTTAGGTGAATGCATGATGTTCTGACAAAAAAGTAAAACCATGCAGTATGCTTGTGCAAATATTCACTTTACTGTTCAATATGCCTACATATGGGAGGGAAGAGAGTGTTTTTTATTTTTGTTTCAAGACCAAAAATCATACCGATCAAAAGTCATGAGCATCAAATCAAAGAAAAGCAAATACTTTTACAAACCAAATTATTCTTTCCGAAAGTAAATGGGAAGGGTGAGAATCTCTTTTCCTAAAAGAACAACACCAAGCACACCTATATGCCAATGCACTCTAAATTTTCAAATTTCTTAAAAACATAAGCAAATCTAACTTAAAAATACCATTTTTTAAATTTTTATTTTGATCAAGATAGTCCTATATGCATGAGAGATGAAATATCGTAAAGGTCCTAAAAGCTTATGAAGCCAATCAGAAAAACCGAATCCAACGCTCAAATATGATGTCCTAATCTCAAGAAAAAAATTTAATTTTTGAAGGGAAGAAAAATAAGTTTACTATGCAAGCAAGAAATGAAGTCTAGAAGCTAATCTAATGTTATTCTTTCAGTACATGCAATGAAAAGAGAATTCAATGAGCACCCTAACTTTCAGAAAACAAGAAATCCTTCTTTAAACATAGCCAACGAGCAAGAAGCGGATGAACAATAAAAAAGACTAAACAAATTTTGAAATTCCACTCAAAATAAATCTTAAACCATCAAAGCAGCAAGCCACACACATCAGATTCAATAACACAAGCCTGAGAACAGAACTGAAAGCAATCAGAATTCAAAATTTTTACAAAGAAAAATGAGGAAAAAGGGGTTTTGGACTAATGCCTACCTGGTACCGCACTTTGTAGGTGTTGTAAGAGCATTTCCAAAGCAGCAGTGCTCTTCGCTAACCAGATACAGGTGGTGGCACTGCTTACTGTCCAATGTGTTCAGGTGGTGGCACTGCTCCTCGCACAAAGCATTGTCACGGTTCCCTATAGATGGCCAAAACAAAAAGAGAACAATGGATCAGATAAAAAACACACCGGATCAATATGGATACTGTCAAATTGAATATGGTAATAGAGCATAAAAAACCGAAATAACACAGATCTAAATAGATCTAGAAATTTCAAACTTGAATAATACAAATCAAAAAGTAGATCTGACTGTAAAGAGTTGAAGAAAACGGATCCTAGATTCGAACAAGAGTTGCAAACTGAGGACGATCAGAACAACTGAATACAACTACTCCCCAGCAAATTCATGAAATTTGTTGATTGGAATGTTTCGCCTCCTGCGGACAGCAAGGTGTTCCGCTGGTCTGAATGGTTCAGATCTTGAACAAATAGATCACAGAGGTCGATAACTCCCCCTAGATTCCATAGATATCTAGAATTAAAGGCCTTGATAGTTCACCTGTGTACCTGCAAAACAGTTCAACACAAAATAGATCAAATCAACCAGAATATGATCTACTAATCTATGCTAGTGACTAAGGAATCTAGCAATATATATCTGAAATCAAACATCAAAAATATATATGGGACAGAAAATCAACTTGCATTAGAAATATGAAGAAGTTTACAACCAAGCCTTAGTGTTGACATGCATCTCCATGAAACCAAATATTCATCCCCAAAAGCTCCGACTCTAGTCCTCTATGCTCTCTCCAAATGATTTTGGGCCAAGAATTAGTCCAACAGCATAACAATACCTTCAATGTTCTCCCCTCAACCATGGCTATGAGCTCATATATATAGGGCTTTAATGGATAGAGATGGTTGAGAAATTAGTGGGTGAGGTGGCCTCTAAGATCCTAGGATGAGGGATCTCGAGCTCAACCAACCCATAGTAGTAGGGATAAGAGATATCTCGAGGCTTATCATCTAGAAGCCTCGAGAAGCTTCTCTTTTTACCATTTTACCCAGGGTACTGCGCTTTTCCTTCTTTCAAAGAGCGGTTCTGGTAATAACCGCCTATGGACCAAGGGTGACAGGTAGGGGCATCGCTTATGGAAAATTGATGAAAAGTGGTGTGAACAGGGGTACCGCTCCTGGATAAGGGAGCATGAGCAGTGTTGGGAATTTGTATGATAGACTAATAAGAAACCATTTAGTCTTCACTCTAGAAGCTAGGATTTCACGGCAAGTAGGTATGTCAAAGGTATTATCACATGATGATGACAGGATTTTGGTATAACACCGTTCCATATGCCTTGAGATCACTCGGATTCGACCCTCCATTACCCTTTTGGAGTGCTATATAAGGAACCCCTTGGATACATTTAAGAGGAAAAATGTAAGATCAAAGAAACTATAGTTCATTGTTTCCTCAGCTTGCATATACTTGAGTCTACATACCTTTGTCCCTTTGGAGCACTTTGTGTTCTTCCCAAGATTTTCTTTGCTTGTGAGATTTCTATCAAGAGATGGAGGATTGAGCTAGTGAAGGCCTAGGTTAAGGACTCAGTTTCTCCGGTTCATAGATGTGCTGATAGATGTTGTCACCATTGTAATCTCTGATTTATTAATATAAATATCTTTTCTTGTCCAATTATGTGCATTTGAATATGAATATTCAATCCATGGATGTATTTAATTGCTTATACATTATTGAATATATAAGCTAAAGTAGGTATAACACATTATTATAGAGCATGCTTGTCTTGTTTGTTGTTGTTGAGAGCGAATTGCTAATGCAAGTGTGAATTGGAAAATCTCAATAGGGATCTATTTCAACCCTCTGAAACAAGGTACGATTTGGTATCCCTTAGAGTTAGATATTTGGTTGCTCTTGCATATTAGGAAAGATTGATTTCTAGTGTCAAAGATGTCTGTTGTGGTACACCCCAAGCCATAGGAAGTTTCTCTTCGTAACAGAATTGGTGACCATACTGACGAGTTCCTAGTTGTTTATCTTTGGGGATCTTTTGGTATTTAATGTACTTGAATTTCTCTTGATTTCTTTGTTTCTGTGTCAGGTCTTGGGGCATGTTTTCCTAGTAGGGTCTTGAAGAAGTAAATTTTATCTTGGATTATCTATTTTCCCTATTTTTTTTCCTTTTTCTTCCTATACGCGGGGTTTGTATTCATAGTCGCGTATACACGTGGGTTTTCCCTGAATAGTCATGTATGTACGCTGGTTTACTAAGAACAGTCGTGTATGCCTTGATTTTGAGCCTTAGTTGGAGGATTAAGTATTGCTAGGTGAAACTTGATGCTTTGTGAGTCTTCTTCAATGCTTCTAGTGTCTATATACACCCTTTGTTTCTGATTAGAGACTTCTTTTAGTTTATTTTTTAAGCTTTGTTCTTGTCATTCATTTATCCATTTTTTGTTTTGTGATTAGTGCATCAGGTCTCTTTTACCTTGGTTCCTTGATTGGATATTTTTTGTGAGTGGTTGCAGGGTATGGGGGTTGTAGAGTCATTTATTGCTTTCATAACTCATTTATTTTCAAAAAATACAAAAACATTTTGCATTTTGCATTGGCACAGTACTTGCATTAGGTTTTCTTGTTAGTATATAGTCATATTTTCATCTAGGAATGATTTCACTTACATTTGAAGGAAAAATCTTGCATCTCATGTAGTGGCATACCCTGTTTTTCAATATACACATTGCACTTGGCATTGCTTGTTAGGTGTGTATATTTACTTCACTGCTGAGTCATAACTTCATTAGTTGCACAACCATTTCACTTTGAGTAATCATAGCCAATTAAAATCAATGCTTAATAAAATGAATTACACTCTTTTCTTTTATAGGGTGCATCAACAAGATTAGGTTTTAGGATCTTGGAATAGTTCATTGTGAGTCAATTATCCAATACCACTAAAAAACACAAGTATGTGTCTATCCAAGCGAGAGTGTGAAACCATTGGTATAATTAGTGTTTCTCAAGACACTCCTCTTACATGAAAGTTTAGCACAAGGCAGTGCACATGATTGTGGTTGGGATGAACCACAATCATTGGGGGCCTTTGTGGTTGTGAGCACTAGAGATATTTCTAGGATTTTATTCATATTTGGGGGCCTTTGATGTATGTTCGGTGCACCCTTTGGGTACTAGTTTGTGCTTTCAAGCTTCAGGATTTGCTACCCTGCACATACGGTCAATACCGCCTGCGATTATCTACCTGAGCATTGGTTATATTGAGGTGACCTTATTTTCCTTACCTATGTATCTAGGGGGTATTTGCAGAGGTTATTCTGTAGGTGTCCTAGCTAGGTAGGGGTTGGAAAACACAGTCGCTATATGCGTTGAAGCTAAGGGCTGCTATAATTGGTTATGAACCTCTACTTGTTGTGTATGGGAGTGTCAAGACTCTCCTAGGCCAGGCATACCTGCTTCAGTTGGGAGCTCACATATCCTACCCTTGGTTTTCTTTTGTTTTGGATTTATATTTTCTTAGGTGTATTCTCTATGCACACTAGATTTCTTAGGGTTGCGTAGATAGATCGAGTATTTTATTTTTGTTGAGTCATTGTGGATTTGGGTGCGGAACATCATCACTCTCATCGTTTGGCAGGAATTCCTCCTTCTATGTCTCCTCCTCCTTTGGGAGAGAGAAACGGATAGTCTAGGTGTACTCATTCTCACTTTGATTCACACACTATGGGTGACCATGAGCCTAATATTCCAGAGATCCCTGATTTTCCTCATCACGTATGGGAGGATGAACCTGTAAGAACATATGGGACTCCGGTAGGGTCTGGTCATCATTTGACTGGACCTTCACATGAATATCTTTCACGATTCATAGATTCCACACACCCTAATTACTGGTATTGTATTTTGTGTGATGTAACTCACCACGCATCCGATAGCACTAGCACTACTAGGTATGGCATGCCTGATATTCCCAAGACCGGTATGGCACCCCATGTTAGATCGGGTGTTGACCCTGGTGCTGTGCATGGGGGAGCTTCCATTCCTTTCTAGGTGGAGAGGTTTGGTAGCTCTAGTCACATTACACCTTCCATCCATGCGGTGGAAGTTCCTTCACACACACACCCTATACCTAGCACTAGTGTTCCCATTCAAGGACCAGAACCTAGACATGTGAATATTGGGGGAAGAAGTTATATTCCTTCACATATTCGATCATCTTCAACACCATTCCCTTAAAATTATTATTTGACGATGCATCCTCCTCCTAACTCTTGTGGACCATCAGGCCATATTTCTATTGTTAGCCGTGTCCGTTCTACTTCTACTCACATTGTAGTGTCATAAGGCCATGTGCCTCCTTATGTGTTATCAAGACATGTATCTTCCTACGGACCATCTTATGTACTTTCCCATGGACCATCTCATGGTCCAGCTTATGGAACCTCGTATGGACCTTTCTATGGACCATCTTATGGAAAAAACTATCAACCTTATGGGTCTAGGTATCAACCCATGTACAAGTCTCCTAATTATGGATTTGTAGCACCTCATTCTCATGGTACTCCAAATTACAATGCTTCCATGTAGCCCTTTCTGGGTCAAATGGGAGGAGGTTACTATCCTAGTGGCAAAGGCCATGGTGTATATAAAAATAATCCTTATGTGAACTAACCCTATCAGGGAGTGTGAAACCAACCAGCTCAACCTAGGCTCCCTTTCCTTGTGACTTTGAATCTACATGATTTGTTGAAATTGACAAAATGTCTTGTATCTCATAACCCGGCATGGCCGACAGTCCCTACCAAAATTCCTTAGGACATTCCAAAGTTCAAAGATAAGCCTTGTGAAGATCTTGGTGAGTAGGTCACAACCTTCCATCTTTGGTGCTCTTCGAACTCCTTTAACGATGATTCTATTCGTTTGAGACTATTTCAACACACCCTCATGGGTTTTTATGTGAAATGGTATATAGAGTTACCCAGGGGGAGTTATACTTGGTTCAATGACCTGGAAATGAATTTTCTTGATCACTTCCAGCTACCTATGTGTTATGACGCTAGTACCAAACTCTTGTCGACATTTTGACAAGACAAAGCCACCCACATTTCGGATCACATTCAAGAGCGGCATAGACGGAAGAGGTTAATTAAATCCTTTATACCACCAGAATTTCTTCTAGAATGATTCCTCAAGTCATTGTTATCCTATATCACAAAGGATGTTTCTACATACAATGTTCAAAATGAGGACCAAGCTACTTTTACGACCCAACAGTTGGACTTGATCTATGCTCAATCTAGGATCTTTTATGAGATCATACCCAATGCTCCATGTTCCAATTTCAACCCCAAATTTAAACCTGGGCCACATGCCGATGGTATTTTTGGCTCCGTAAGTACCAAACCTGTGGACTCGGTTACAAAAAAAGTGAGACAGTTATCGCTTAAGCAGTTTGCATTGGGACAAGCTATGGCTTCATCTCTTTCTACCCAATCAGTGGATGTACTTTCAGTGCAGTCATCGAACCTGAAAGGTAACCAACAACTTGGAAGGAATAAAAATAAAGGAAAAAATAATATAAGGGTGGGAAAAAATAATCATAATGTTAACAATGACAAGAACACAAATAATGCTGGGGGGTCCAAGAAGCCTAAGAAGAAGGTAAAATTTCCTTGCAAGTTGTGTAAGGATGACCACCTAACTCACTTGTTCCCTCGTATGGAATATTCCTTGAAGTTCATAGCACAGGGCCAAGCTATGTTTACAAATCCTTTCTCAAATAATCAAATTATGAACGCAAGGACCATGGATCCTGGTAGTGCATATAATGGAACTCAAAACCCGCTAGATGTCGTTAGTGGCCATGGTTGAATTAACATGGTGAAAGATATTAATGTTGTGACACATGTGAAATACTATGGTATGTCGCAACTAGTCTTTGGGAAAGAACCTGCTCCACTTGAAAGCTCTTTGCAGATTGAAAAGACTATGTATAAACCTAAATCTCCACCTCACATTCCTAAGGGAGTCTTAAACATCTTGGGGCATAATCCTAATTCTCAAGCTACCCAAAACTATTCAATTGTCAAGGATTTGTGCCAGACTCTTTGTGCGATGTCTGCATTAGAAGTGCTTCATACTTGTCCTCCGCAAAGGAAGGCCTTGTTGTCTGCTCTTGGGGTTGGTGATGATAGCTCTCCTTCTATGATCAAATTTGAAACTCATGGAATCCAACCTCACTTTCCTTACTATGTGTCTCTTCTAATTCGCATAGAGTTCCTAAACCACGCCAATAAGCGCACTGTGATTGATGAAGGCGCTTCCACTTCCATGACGTCTTTGGCCTATTGGAAGGGCTTAGGTTCTCCCACGTTGTCTAAATATGTGAACATGTTGACTGCATTTGATGGAAGATCATTTTTGCCACATGGTATAATTCCTTCCCTAGAGGTCCAATTGGGGGGAAGACTCTTGCGATCGAGGTTGAGGTGGTTGATGCACCCCTCGACTGCAATATTTTGGTGGGTAGGAACTGGATGTATAGTATGCAAGCTATAGCCTCTTCCCTATTTTGAGTGTTTTTTTTTCCTTTGTATGGGAATATCATTACTATTGATAAAAAATCTTCCCAAAATCTGTGTTTAAAAGCATCATCAAGAGCTTCTATCCTGATTATCAATCATTCTCGATCGACAACTGAGAATGTGGGTGTGGGCATGTATCCTTCTCTCATGGGAACCTTTAGTTTTCCTGTGCCCATCCTTATGATTGGGTCTAGTCTTGGTAAGGATTTGACATCATTGAATTCAGTCTTGTTTTGCACCTCTCGTATGGAGGATCCTATGATTCTTCCTTCACCGAGTACTTCAAGTGATAATTCTATACCTGTCGAGATAGATGTGCCATTTCCTGCAACATTGGTGGCGTATCAAGCAAATCTTAATTATGTTGTAGAGCCTAGTCCTTCCTCTTCATAGACGGAGGAGGAGGACGCTTATGTGCTACCTACTTGGGTAGTAGAGTTGTCTCACTCTGAAGACTGCATTGATGATGTTTTTCCATTGGATGAAGCTATCCTTGAGGCTATGTATTAGATAGAACAACCTTGGGGAGAGTTGCACCATAGATCGTATTTCCTTTCTAATATTTATCATTTAGAGTGTGATGAATTTAGGAAGGTTTTAAGTGAGAAATTTGGTAGGCCCGTGGTCACGTTAAGAACTCCTAGTCAGATTGTTGAAGGGAACATGGCTAACCTCTCACCAATGATACCTATCAATATTTCTCATGTTCCTGGTAAGATTGAGAACGTGTACATTGGGGTGGATTGTTCCCCTAATGAGGTTAAAGAGTACACTAACATTTTAAGGAATTTCATGATGTTTTAGATTGGTCGTATGAGGAAATGCCAGGAATAGACTTTTGCATTGTTGAACACAAAATCAAAACCTATCCGGATGGCAAACTGGTTTGATAATGTTTGTGTGCCATGAATCCTATAAAATCACCCACTATTAAAGAAGATATACAGAAGTTGCTCAAAGTTGGTTTCATCTATCCCGTTCCCTTGACAGAGTGGATTTCAAATCTTGTTCTGGTGGATAAGAAGCAGGGAACGATCTGAATATGCACTGATTTCCATGATTTAAATCGAGCCTGTCCTAAAGATAATTTCCCTACACCATTTATTGATCAGATTTTGGATGAGTGTGTAGGAAGTGAGCTTTTATCCTTTATGGATGGCTTTTCTGGATATAATCAGATACAAATTAAAACTAAGGACCAACATAATACTGTATTTATTTGTCCTTGGGGAACTTTTTCATATCGGAATATGCCCTTCGGCCTTAAAAATTTCTGAGCTACATTTCAACAGGCCATGACCTTTTCCTTTCATGATCTTAAAAATATTATTGAAGTGTATTTGGATGATCTAGCTGCTCATTCTCGCTTGAGAGTATGTCATTCTTATCATTTGAGATTGGTTTTCTAAAGATGCCGTCATTATCAAATTCGATTAAATCCTCGTAAGTACATATTTTGTGTGAAGGTTGGTCGTTTACTAGGATTCATTGTGTCCATGGAGGGAATTAGAGTCAATACCTTGAAGGTTGAGGTAATATCTCAATTGTCTCCCCTGCGTAACATTTGACATCTTCAATGTTTACAAGGGATGGAGAACTGCTTGGGAAGGTCGATGGTCAATTTTTCCAATTTTACCAAAGGCTTGATGTGTCGTTGAAGAAAGAGACCCCTTTTTTCTGGGATGAGTGATTTCAGCAGTCTTTTAATGCTCTAAGGAAATCCTTGGCATTGACCCCCATGCTTATTCCACCAGACTATAGCTATGACTTCTTGATTTATGTGGCCATGTGTCAAGAGACAATTGGTATGGTAGTGGTTCAAGAGGATGAGGAGCTCCATGAGCATGTCATTTACTATCTTAGCCGAAAGCTTAATGATGTAGAGCTTCGTTATCCCCATGTTGAGAATATATCCTTAGTCACCATCCATCCGGTTCAGCGTTTGAGGAATTATGTCCTCCTTCGCCAAAATTTGGTCATATCTCACATTAATCCATTTCAATTCATCCTCACCAGAAGGATGATTGGGGGAAAGTATAATAAATGGATTGTGATATTTCAAGATTTTGATCTCGAGTTTGTTTTGGAAAAATTAAAGAAATCATTAATCTTTGTTGAGCTCATATCAGATTTTCCAAATTTGGATGAAGGGGAGGTTCATGAGGATTCTCTTGATGAGCATATCTTTCTCATCTCAACCACGAACCCTTTGTATGGGGATATTATTGTTTATTTGCAAACATTGAAGGTTCCTACTCACCTCTCGCGATATGAGCATCAATGACTACGTCACGTAGCGAAGAAATACCTCATAGTGGAGGATGCTTTGTACCGTTGTGGGGTTTATTCCATTTTGCGACATTTATCAACTCATGAGGAGGCTGAGGTCATACTTAATGATTTCCATGGAGGGGCATGTGGTGGTCATTTATTTTGGCTTTCTACAGCCCAATTTTTTTTGAGAGCGGGTTATTTTTGGCTGTCCATATTTAAAGATTATGTTAATGCGATCAATAGGTACCACCCTTTCCAAGTGTTTGCACATAACATGAGCTCTCATCCTACCCCTTTGCATCCCATTATAAGCATTGGTCCCTTCACAAAGTGGGGGTCGATTTTATGGATTGCAACCCAGAGTCGGTTGGGGGGCACCATCATATTATTGTGGTTCTTGATTACTTCATGAAATGGGAAAAGGCTATGCCCACTATCAAATATGATGGTGAAATGGAAATGCATTTTGTATTTAACCATATTATCACCCGGTTTGGCATTATGAAGGAGCTTGTCAATGACCATGGAAGGAAATTTCAGAACAAAATGATGGAAGAGTTTCCTTTGAATTTAGGGTATAAGTAAGAGAATTCATCTTCTTATTATCCTTAAGAAAATGGATAGGTTGAAGCAGTGAACAAGTTACTTAATCCCATTATCCAATGAACCATTGCACAAAGCAATACTAATTGGCATATCATGATGTATCCTACTTTGTGGTCCTATTGAACCATAGTCAAGACTGGCATCGGTTTTTCTCCCTATAGGCTTGTACATGGGGTGGAGTCAATATTACCTGTTGAATGCAAAATCCCTTATTTTAAGCTAGCTATGGAGATTTTACCAGAGATTTCTGCATTGGAATAACGTCTGGTCCACTTGGAGGGGCTTGATGAGAAACATCAAGATGGTTTACTAGATATTGAGGTTAAAAAGCATCACGTTAAGGTCCAATATGATAAGTCTGTCTATCCTAGGATATTTACTGAAGGTGACTTGGTCCTTTTGTGGGATCAAGCTAAGGAACCCTTGGGGGAAGGAAATTTTAACCCGATGTGGAATGGTCCTTACGTGGTCAATCATGTCTTAGAGAAAGGAGGCTATGAGTTGGTCGATTATGAAGGGACTACCTTGGCAGAACCTAGAAATGGGATCTATCTTAATAAATACTATGCATGATCTTCAGCAAGGGATGATTTTTGTATATTATTGTACATTTTGCATAGAGTAGTTTGGTCTTTTTATGGTGATTGGGTTTGTTGATTAGATTTCGTTTGTTATGGAAGATGTCAATGGAGTCTTTGGTTTACATAGGATTCGTTGATGGTGCTATTCTCCACACTCAAAACTCAGCTTCAGCTTCTTGGGTGATTTATACTCCTATGGTTCAAGTGTTGTCTTCAGGAGACGTATGTTTACGACCTTTGTAAAACAATGTTTGTGAATATAGTGATGTGATCGAGTTATTGCATGATGCCATTTCACATGGTGTCCTTTCTCTTGAGGTATGTCTTGATTCACAGTTAGTGGTCTCACAACTTAATGCCTTGTATCATGTTAGAGATCTGACATTGTTACAAATATTGTTGCGTGTAAGATTGCTAGAACAACAGTTTGAGAGCATAACATACATTCACATTGCAAGAAATTTTAATCAAGTAGCTGATTCATATGCTAACTATGTAATAGATTGAATTTGTTTCACAGATGATAAAATCATTTCCCAAACACAATTGATTTCATATATAAAAAAACACAAAAAATTTAATAATTCAAAAAAAACTGGGATTTGTTACCTATGTCTCCATATTTTTCTCCTGGTGGTAGGGGCATATCCGAATCTCCATGGAAGTTTCTCCCTAGATAGAGATAGTCATTTATGGTGACAATCTATCTCCGCCACCAGAAAAAGAATTTTGATGGATAGGGATTAGCCACCCTTCCCCCTCCCAGTCTCTAGATGACATTGGTCGAGCGTATTTGATCTAGATCCGTAAATCCATGTGGAGCAATGTCAACTCTAGGGATTAGCCCCAACACCCACACCAAAAATAATGCACTCAGTATGTTGTTGAACCCAAAGTTTCATATCCTGCCCATCTTGTAGTCACTGAATTTCTGCTTCATGTTGCTTAGTAGCGATGTACTCTAGTCATTAGAGGAAATTTCAACTCAAAATGGGACTTTTAACTTTCATTCAAATTCCATGTCATCATGTGTTAGCCAATGAAACTGCTTTAAATTTGAAATATCGTATAGGTCTTAAACACTTTTTTAATATAAATTTGGGGATAGGAATCATAAAAAAACTACTTTTTTTGTTTGTATTTTTGACATATCTCCTCATGTTTTTACTCAAATTTTGATCGGGAGAGCTCGCTGGATGCATAATTAAATTCTGTATCCAACTATTACCCACTCGACATACTTTTGATGGATCCTGCTACCCCAAAAACAAAAAATACCTGAAAAAATTGAATGATGACATCATCATTATGTTTTTTTAAAGTATTTCTTGTTTTTGGGGTAGTGGGGTCCGTCAAAAGTATGTCAAGTGGGTACTCATTGGATGTGGAATTTAATTCTGCATCCAATGAGCTCTCCTGATCTAAATTTGAGTAAAAACACAGGGAGATATGTCAAAAATACAAACAAAAAGTAGTTTTTTTCTTTTCTTCCTCCAAAATTAATAAATATTATTTTATTAATTCATTTTAGGAGGCCCATTTTGAGTTTAAATTTCCTCTAATGCATATATCATAGGTCATGTGCAATCTATGGCATAGAACATCATTGTCCTTGAGGCCAGGTGGAGTGATGCTAAACCTATGCTCCTGCCCAATGCCAATAGTATGACTTTCAGCCCTAGGTTTTGGATCGATTTTGTCAGTATTTGACTCCCAACCTTCTTTGTATTAGGAAGGAATCACACAACTATGTACTCCTTTATAGTCAACCCGCCTCCTGGCCCTCGATATAATAGGTTCACCACCTCCCCTCGGCGGGACAAACCTGTGATAAAGTATATGTCCTCAACTTCTATGCTGAGTGACATGCCATCCAACTGAAAGGTATCAGAGTCTAGATCCCAGTAATCCACTAGTATCTTTAGTAGCCTTAGGTTAGCCCTTAAGCTTCCAAGATTCCAAAACTTATATAACCCGCAAGCCCTCGGTGCTTGCTGAGCGATGAGATCAACCTGCACAGCCTCTTCAACATCACCATTATCTCTCTCTCTCCATTCTAGAACCATCATGCACAAACATTTTTGAGTGTGGTTTGACCGATTCTCCGATCCGTTCGTGTCTATTAAAGGAATCATGTCTAAACTGACATATAGTTTATGATTTCACATCCGCCTTCATTTTGCATGACCTTATGACCGTTTCATCTTAACCTTAGGTATGGACCCATTCCATAATGTCATGAAACCTTCTTGTTGTTGTTAGAAGTGGCATTATGTGAATGGTAGAGCTTTCCTATACATGGGTTCCCTAGTTAGATCCTCGTTTGCATTTGTTTCCCATGTTGAAATTTCTCCTTTAGGTCATGGGAGTCCTTTTTAGTCCCACCATGTATTTGAGCAAGAGCTTAATACTCCTCTTGAACTTTATGCTATCCAATTCCTCGGGACTCCCTTGTATATATAAATTTGTAATTGCATTTTCATGAGTTTTTCTTGCCTTCTTGAGATTTATGCTAGCTCCCTAATTTTGAGTTATCAGCCATATAGCCTGAGCTTGCCTCATGTATATCCAAGCAGAGCCTTTTTACATATCTTTTGCAGCTTGATCATCCCTTTTACTGGGAGAAGACCTTCCCTCGAGTGTCATTATCCTACACATATCTCCTTGCATCAAGCATAGGAATGTTCCACTACTTGGAACTAGTTTTCTTGTCCCCTAACACTCATCTCCTCCTAGATATGTACTATAAATCACTTTTATTATTTTTCAAGCTTTTCAAAATATATGAAAAAGTCCAAAAAAATTAAAAAAAAAACCAAAAATCCGGACAGGAAAAGATGTTATCTTTGGCAGCAGTCGAGTCATGTTTCCTTCGAACAGAGAATTGTATATCAAATCCGTTGGTTGGGTTATTAGTTTGACTTTAGGATTTGTACTCGTTATTCTCATTTTATCTCCACTGACTGGTTCAACTTCCAGTCCCTATGGAGCCTCGGTTGACACCTCCTGTGTAATAGAGATGTCCCAGTTTTAATATTGACTCCATGCTACCTACCTTTAGACACCATTCTCATTTATACTCTTGTTCAAAGTAAGTTGAAGCCTGAGTCATCCATTCCTCAGTTATCTTTATTTTTCATGTCGACCATTCCGAGTACTATTACTAGTTCTTGCACATGTTTTTCGTGTTGGTTGATGGGGGATGCCTTAATTCCCTCCTTCCAGTGTACTCCATTCCATCGACTTCATATCATTTATTCTGGACTAGGATTCTAGACTCATTTGAGTTCCTTGAGACTTATAGTCATAAGTGGTAGGTTCTCTCACCATCGATAGTTTTGGGAATACATCAATGTCCCCTGATCGATGAATTGTTCCAAGTGTTCTACCTCAACACATCTATTCAAACTTGTTAGATTGCAGTTTTTACCTTGATTCCCATTTTCATTATCGATGGGTGATCTTGTGTATGTTAATGGTATATATCAATGGCCTGTAATCATATGATGGATTACTATGTTTGACCTCAACACATCTATTCATCTAGTAGGACATGTACTCATAGCGGTTCGTGTAGAAGACCTTCTAGCTTGGTGGAATTCCATATATGCTACCTGCTTGATCGTGCCAGTGTTCATGAGATATCAGCTCTCATGATTTGATTCCAGTGTATATTAGATATATTCATCCACTATGGAGATCTTGATCCATTGTATATCTTCAGCTATTATGGAGATCTTGATCTTTTGTATATCTTCATCCACTTTGGAGATTCTGATCTATTGTATATTGTATGCGGCGATGACCACACATGTCATATTTTGTATATCATGACTATTCATGGCCATTGTACTATTATGTATCTAGGAATGCTATTAATATTTGCAGTCATATGTAGAGATTGATTATTGTATTGTACTTATGAGTGGCTGGTTCTTCCACCTGGGTCTTCATTACTCCACTTCTTGGATGGATTTTAAAATTTATTTTGGCCATCATGTTACCCCTATGAGCTCACACATTAGGGGGAATTTGTTATAGCTGATTTTACCACACATGGTTGATCACATATTTATGGCCTTTCGTGTCCCTTTGTAGACTGTTTAGACCCCATGGACTTATATTATACATTTATGCTCCAACATCATCCCTAAAAAACACTTTTTTATTGTTGTACGTGACTTCTAAATCCATACGCTCGTGTACACATGAATTTTAAACCCATACTTGCATGTACACGTGAGTTTTTACCTCAAACCTGCATACATCTGGATGTGTGCATAAGTCCAAATATTTTTGGATTTTTCCTCATAGGATTCCAAATAACCTGAGTCTTGGCCTTCCATATGCCTTGAGATCGCTCGGATTCGACCCTCCATTACCCTTTTCAAGTGCTATATAAGGAACCCCTTGGATGCATTGAGGAGGAGGAATTGAAGAGCAAAGAAACTATAGTCTATTGTTTCCTAAGTTTGCATATACTTGAGTCTACATCCCTTTATCCCTTTGGAGAATTTTGTGTTCTTTCCAAGCTTTCCTTTTCTTGTGAGATTTCAATTGAAAGATGTAGGATTGAGGTGGTGGAGAACTTGGTTTCTCCGGTTCGTAGACATGCCGACAAAGGTTGTCACCATTGTAATCTCTGAATTTATTAATATAAATATCTTTTTCCTATCCAATTATGTGCATTTGAATATGAATATTGAATCCATGGATGTATTTCATTGCTTATACATTATTGAATATATATGCTAGAGTAGGTCTAACACATTATTATAGAGCATTATTGTGTTGTTTGTTGTTGTTGAGAGTGAATTGCTAATGCAATCATGAATTGGAAAATCTCAACAGGGATATACTTCAACCGTCCAGAACAAGGTACTATTCGGTATCCCTTAGTGTTAGATGTTTAGTTTCTCTTGCATATTGGGAAATATTGATTTCTAGTGTCAGATTTGTCTATTGTGGTACACCCCAAGCCATAGGAAGTTTCTCTCCATAACAACGATGATGATGATGACGACGATGACGATGATGATGATGATGATGATGGTGATGATGACGACGATGATGATGATGAAGATGTTGATGAGGAAGAGGATGATGATGATGATGATGATGATGAAGGCGGTGATAATGATGATGATGATGAATATGGTGATGATGATGAAGATGACGTTGATAATGACAATGATTATAATGATGAAGATGATGATGATGATGATAATGATGATGATGATGAAGATGGTGATGGTGGTGATGATGATGATGATGATGATTTTGATGATGATGATGATTAAGATGGTGATGATGATGATTATGATGTCAAATATGATGATGATGTCGATGATGCTTATGTTGATGATGATAATGATGATCATTGATGATGATGATGATGATGATGATGATGAAGAAGATGGTGATGGTGACGATGATGATGTCAAATATGATGATGATGATGACAATGATGATGTCATTGATGATGATGTTGATGATGATAATGATGATGATGATGAAGATGATGATGATGAATATGATGGTGATGATGATGATGATGATGGTGATGATGATGATGATGATGATGAGGAAGAAGATGATGATAATGAGGATGAATATGTTGATGAGGAAGAGGATGATGACGATGATGATGAAGATGATGATGATGACGATGATGATGTATATGCTGATGATGATGAAGATGATGATGATGATGGTGACAATGATGATGACGATGATGATAATGTTAAAAACAATGGCTCACTGATATGGGGGGGTGAATGGGTGATCTTGGGCTTACTTCAATTTTAACTTCTTCAAACTCTAAAACTTAAGTCATGATTTCACATTGAATTCAACATCATATTCATCAATAGAATATGCTTCAATAATCAATTCATTCATCAATTAAAAAACATGATCATCAACACATTGCATAAGAGACATAAGATATAATGTTTGTAATCTTTTTGTATTTCAAATGGGTGCGACCATGAGGTAAATCAACACCTACTGATACAAAATCACCTACTTCTATCCAAGACTATGCTTGGTATTTTTTTAGATCATACTAAGAAAAATAACTAAAAGACCCATCTTGTATCATAAGTACATATTTGTCACATTACATCTCATACATCATTGTCAGTCTTGTTACTAATTTTATCACTGTGTCTTGACCTATGCTCACCAACATTGTTTAAGCACATATCATGGCGTATGTTTACATCAACAATTATCTTGTTCATTGCTTACCAACAAAGTCTTCTCCTCCACCAGATTTGCTCATATCATCTAAGTGTGCTCTTGTTCATTGAAATCACACTTCATCTCACTCTACGTAATCAGTATATCAACAATGTCTGCTTAAATTGTTACTATGGATCATCTTAGGACTGTGTGTTCCCTTGCACGCTTGGACTGCAAGGATTATGTTTCTACCAGCCAAGACTTCACCAAACTCAAAATTCAATGAATGCCACTTATTCATAGACATTCATGAAGATCAAAATCCCAAGCTTAAACTTGGATTGATTGTGTGTCCCCATAAATCAATTCAGGTGTTGTTCATGAGTGGACTCCCTCTTTGCTACTTGGTTTGTGTATATGTCTAAAAATTTTGGGACAACAACAACTATCTGAAAATATCTCTGGTACTTAGCTCCGAAAAAGATAGCTCCAATCTAGTTCAAGTCCACCTATTGTTTTCACAAAAATAAAAAAAGATGCTAGAAATTCAGGTCTACTATAGACCTCTTACTATTGCCACTGCTCATGTGTTTCCCACAATATTATACCCATGAAATTTCCACAGAAAAACAGTCACGAATTTCAGACCTCTTCTTTAACCCCTTATTTTTTCACACTAAAACTGAAGATGTTAGCCTGTTTTTTATAGTGATTTTCCATAATAAATTTACTAAGCTGACATTGCAAAAGTTATTTAAAATAATATTTTATTTTTTCACAAATTTAGGAGCCGATTTGTAAATGTTTTTTTTTTTGTTTGCATATTTAATTTTTTGTTTGGATTTTGGCTGACTTCACATGGTTTTAATTTGGTCTTCAAGAAAATACCATGGATTCCATACTTGTTATGATATTCATCATCATACATCATATCAAGGGCTTATTTATTTAACCCAAGGTCTTTCCATAGGCATAGGATTCAAAATACTTTGTCAAGGGTTTACAATTTTGCATCATAGGTGCCACGTACTCCAATAATCAATGCTTCTTTTATTATAGATATTCAAGGTATCTTCAAAGTCCTTTTGAAGGAAAGGAACCAAGTAAGGGATTCCACAAAGTGATCACCATTTAAATGCATTAGGATTCCAAGAGAATCATCATCCATCTACATTTTCTTGTCACCTTTCCATGTCGTCATCCTTCTCTTCATTTACCAATTTAGCTTTTGTCATTAATGTGTTGCCATCTATGAAAACCATAGACAACTGTATTCATCAATATCCCCCTTTTTCATTAATGGAAACTACAACTACAATTTCTCTCCCCCTTTGACATTAATGATAAATGGTCAATGGGCCATTAAAGGTTTCACAATCCCCTCAAAAAAGTTAGCTTTGAATTCATCATTTTAACTTCTGATCTAAGCTTTGGATCATGTTCAAATTTCACATAAGTGTAGACACTCCCCCTATCTAATATGTTGCTTCAAACTTCATTAGGGTTTTGTCTAGTAAATTCATAAATGGCACTGTGAAATCATTACATATTATCCTTGCTCCCCCTATCAAGTGTACTATTGTAGCTGCTCGGAAAAATATCCCCCTTTGACTGAGTTGGGTGTGTTTCTTGGAGATCATATTTGTACCTTTCTATATTCAATATACATACTATCCATTTACCATTTATTTGCTGATTTATATCATATTGCTCCTTTATTAGGTATGTTGATGTACCTTTTGAACTATCTCCCCCTATCAACCACATCATTGCTCATATTGTAATCATCAAATCTCTTTTCAAATCGGTTTGATTTTTTTTCAAAATGTCCTTCTGTAGATGTTTCAAGATTTTAAAGCTCCACCATATCAAGTATGGTGATGTAGCTGCTTTAAACAAGGTTTGTTTTCTTCATCCTTAACTTTAATGTTTCTGTTGTCAATTTGATCAACCCTTGTGGTTTTGAGACTTCTCATATGCTGCTAATTTCGGTCATTAAAATTCAGTCTTGGAAATTGTTAGAGTCATCTTCTGGGATAATCTTCTTTTGTACCAATAACCAAATGGACAGTTGAATTGTGAATTTATATATTATGTAGTAGCTCCTGTTGCGCCCAGAAATGGCCCTTTTTGACCATCCTTATTCACTCCTTTTTTCCCTATCCTACCCCATTGAGCATGCCAATTAAATGTTTTATCCTCACTCTGTTCTTCAATCTACCACGATATGATTGATTATTGTCTTATTTTATTAATACCTATGATTATGGTAATTAAGGCTTTATATCTCTCAATATGCTAACATATGATGGTTTATAAAGGTATTTTGAGATATATAGACTATAGGAAGATCAGGCTGAACATTCTACTAAAAGGATGGGTATTCATCGCTCAAGCTGATCACCATCCATCCTACCATTTCCCAAAGAATGCGGTCCCAGTATATTATTCCTGGCAAAGCTATACAAAGATAGCTGCAACAGAATGCGATAGATTTGGAGGTCAATAGTGCGTTGCTGCTCATGTATATCTGTGATCTGAAGATATCATTATTCCTGGGTAACTTAATAGTTTCCCTATATTTCCTATCTTTCATCCTACCACGATTGTAATAGCTGTTGTAATTTAGGGCGCCTGAAGATTAGAGATCTTCATGGCTGCCCAATAATAAGGATAGGATGTTATGATTTACATTGTATAAATATGGAGAACTATTCTGAGCAGGGGTTGAAACTGTAATCAATTCATTGTATTAGTTGTGACTAAGACTTGTGTAATCGATATTCCTTTTTAATACAAGGAGTTACTTCATATCTAAGGGTTTTAACGTGTGTTCATCCAGCATCTTTATGTGAAGACTGCTCCCACCTTCCCACAAGGATAGCTGAGTTAGATTAGGCATTTTAATTATTCCATCGTGTGATGTTATGTTTAATTTCATTTCTTCATAGGAAGTTGTGATAGTTATGGATTGACAGTGTGTTATTCATTGTATCTCTTGGAAAGCTGTAGTGGCATGGTAAAACAGTCAACTGTATAGGTAATTATTTCTTATACAATTGTGTGGTAGCTGAACAGCCCTGCCCATCCCCATATCCCTTAATTATTTTTTCCATGTATTCTTGCAAGTTGTTCCTTTGTTTTCATAATCGCATAATTTTATTCCTGTACTTTGAATTCCTAGATTAGTTGAACTCAATTTTTGTACCTTGAATTTCTAGAAAGATCTAATTCCAATTTCTGTCTTTTGAACTTCTAGAGTAATCAGATCAAGATAGTTGGGTGATTCATTAGATGGATTGATAAACATGATTTCATTTTCTGTAAAAGTAATTTAGATATGAATTCGTGAAGCTTTCAATTTCTAGATCAAAAACAGTAGAAGGTAATTGTGACTGTATCTTTTAGAAGGTAAACTAGATTAAGTGGATTCTTGGGATGAGCATAGCTGAACAGAGAATATGATTGTTTATTTACAGTAATTTAGTGTTTAAGCATATATAGTGCATCTTATCCTTGAAATACAAGACTTCCCTGGGTTGTCAATAAATATTGCACACTATGTATGTTAGCTGTAATTCACTTGTTGTTATAGCTGATTTTACCACACCAGGTGAATCACACTTGTATGGCCTTCCCCTGTCCCTCTGCATACTCCTTAGATCCCTTGGACCATTTTTTGTCCTTTGATGTTTCCTAGACCATCCCTAAAAACATGTGAAAATTTCTATACACAACTTTTAAACCCCTTATCGCATATATACGCAGATTTGACCTCTAAAACCGCGTATATCAAGATCTGTACAAAATCCAAATCCTTTTGGAGTTTTCCTTGACATGGATCCAACTCACTTGTCTCCTGGCCTTCCATATGCCTTGAGATCACTCGGATTCGACACTTCATTACCCCATTGAAAAGCTATATAAGGAACCCTTTGGATACATTGAAGGCATAAGAGAATTGAGAGCAAAGAAATTATAGTCCATTGTTGCCAGAACTTGTGCTTGATTCTGCATCCCTTTTTCCCTTGGAGCACTTTGGTGTTCTTCCCAAGCTTGCCTTTTGCTTGTGAGATTGCTATTGAGAGATGGAGGATTGAGGTGGTGGAGGTCCAAGTGGGGGATTCAGTTTCTCTGATTCGCATATGTGTCGACAGAGGTTGTATTCATTGTAATATCTAATCTTATATTAATAGAAATATCTTTTCCTGTCCAATAATGTATGTTTGAATGAATATTTTATCCATGGATGATTTCAAATGCTTATACATTGTTGATTATATATGCCACAGTAGATCTAACACCAATATATAGTATGCTTGTCTTGTTTACTTGTTGTTGAGGAATTGGTTCATCAATTCAAGCTGAAGTTGGAAAGCTCAATGGGGATCTACTTAAACTGTCTGAAATAAGGTATGAGGTCTGATCCTTTAGTGTTAGATATTTGATTTCTCTTGCATATTGGAAAGGATTGATTTCTGGAGTCAAGATGTCTGTTGGGGTACCCCAAACCATAGGAATTTCTCTCCATAACAGAATTGGCGACTCCGGTGGGGAGTCCCTAGTAGTTGTCCTTTGGGGGTTTTCTATCGACATTCAATGACTTTGAATTACTCTTTTTTTCTTTGTTTTTGTGTCGGATTTGGGTGCCCAACATTTTGGCGCTGTTGTCGGGGAGGATAAGTATTAAACACCATTATAGTTGCATTATGTAATTGTTTATCTTTAGTCTTCTTTAGTTTTCCTGCTTAAATGATTTGGGTTGCATGAATACAAGAAGGGTAGAGCGTGATCATCTTACAACTCCCAAAACCCCACAAAATAATAATAGTGCAGGTGGTCGAGGTTGTGGTCAAGGTCCACAATTGGGTCAAAGAACATTCATTGATGATCTGGTTGACATAATTGATTCTTCTACCAGGGCTCACTGTCAGGAAACACCTATCAAAAGAAGACTTATCAATCTTGGGGTGCTAGCATCAGGATCCACAGTAGAGAACACACGAGCAGCTGCAACACCCTCAAATACCCCTATAGAAGGAGGCAAATTTAGTACTACAGGATCTATTGATCGAAGTCCAGTCTATCACGTTAACGAAAAGGTTGTGACTGAAGAGGAGTGGAAACAGTTCCATCATAAGTTTCTTGATTAGTAGAAGGAATGAAGAGAAGGATGAAGAGAACGAAGAGGAGGAAACAAAAGAAGAAATGAGTAACAAACAAAAATTTGATGACAAAGAGGCAATGGGAGAAAACTTGCTTGAAGGGATGGTGGTGACACTTCAATTCCCAATTCAACAACAAGAAGTAACAGCTCCTATGAAAAATATATCACCATTGGTGTTGCCCCTCTTTCATGGAAAAGTGGCAGAGGATCCAGATGCATTTCTTTTCAAGTTTGAAATCCTCTATCATAGCTATGACTATATCATCGATACACAAAAGCTTAATCTCTTCCGTGCCACTCTGAAGGACAATGCATTATGCTGGTTCATGAGCCTAGGAGCCAGAACTGTTACTAATTGGGATAGGATGAAACAAGTGTTCCTGGAGAAATATCAGGAATATTGCAACACCAAGGATAAGAGAGAAGAATTGTTTAAAATGGTGCAAAAGGAGGACAGAAGTCAGGAATATTTTGTAGAGAGGATTTTATACAATGTGCAAAGAGCTAGACAGAGGAACATGGGATTAGATGTGCTCAAGATAATCCTGCTTCACAGGATTAGGGATGATTGCAAAGATATGTTAAACCTGTTAGGAAAGGGGGATATCTCCAAGGAGTCTTTCGAGAAAATTGTGGAATTATGTAAAATGTACTCCAGGGGATCCACCAGGAATAATAGGCGGGACAAACGGGATCATTAGAGGAAATTTGGGGTCTAAAATGGGCCTTATAAGAAAATGTGCCAAAATACGTCAACCATAATGGTTGAATTGACATATTTATCATTAAAAAAAACTACTTTTTTTGTTCGTATTTTCGACATATCTCATTGTGTTTTTACTCAAATTTCGATCAGGAGAGCTCGTTGGATGCAGGATTTGATTCCAAATCCAACAAGTACCCACACTACATACTTTTGACGGACCCCTCTACCCCAAAAACAAGAAATACCTAAAAAAATGTGATGATGACATCATCATCACATTTTTTCAAGTATTTCTTGTTTTTGGGGTAGCGGGGTCCATCAAAAGTATGCAGTGCGAGTACTCGTTGGATGCGGAATCAAATTCCGCATCCAGCGAGCTCTCCCGATCGAAATTTGAGTAAAAACACAGGGATATATGTCGAAAATACGAACACAAAAAGTAGTTTTTTTCTTTCTTCCTCCAAAATTAATCAATATTATTTTATTATTTTAACTATTATTTAATTATTTTAACTATTATTTTATTATTTTCCTTAGGAGGCCCATTTTAGACCCCAAAATTCCTCTAATGAAGCTAGAACGTGATCTATTTGACAGAACTCAGAAGTCATCCAATGGAGGAGCCACCCATGCAAAGATAGGAAACCTCCTTGAAAATTTCAAAACAGAAATGATGAGCTCTATCTCCTCGGAAATCGACATCCCGAGGGCAAAGCAAAAACAGGTAGTAGATGATCTCACACTAGGTGTGTTTTGTCCTCGATGTAGAAAGAACCACCCTATGAAGGAGTGCCCACTCGATAAGGTAGAAGTGTGTCAGCTATGCGAGCTGAACCACGACACAAAAGAATGCCCATCGCTTCCCCAAGTGGAGGCTGTTCTACAGGCATCAACTTCAGAGGTGGAACTGGCCTACTTCATTGCACAAAAGAATCCTTGGAAACCTCGAAACCAAGGCATGAATCTAGACTCATTTCCATTTTTTAATAACATGAATAATTGGAATAATACGCAGAACATGAATACACAATTCCCTTCATCTTATTCTCAATGGAACTCCTCTCAACCTTCGATGCAAAATTATAACTCCTGGAATCCCTAGGTTCAGCCACCACACCAACCAACTTCTTGGTCTCCTCAATGGAGGAAATTCCATCCAGGGAATCAGTTTCCTCAACAAGTGCCTCATCCACAGCAACCATACCCTCCTCAACATCCTCAATATCCTCCATATCCTCATCAGTAGTCGCAGCTGCAATTGCAAAACAATGCTGCCCCTAATATACCGATACGACCCCAGCTGCCTGCTCAACCTAATCCTAACCCAAACAATAAAACAATCCATCAATTTGAGATTGTCAACATGCGTACCTACTCCCTTTCTTATGTTCCTTGTAACGATATTCTATTATGATCAGGAAAAATAGTAGAGCCTATAATCATTGAAGATGTTCCATCCCATGTACATGAAGAAGGGGTGAATCCACATCATCTATCTAATATGACCCCCATCATTGAAGATGTTGAACATCCCACTAATGGGTCGACTGAAACACAAAATGATATATCTAGCGATACATATCCTACCCAACTAATTAATGCTACCAAGGGTAGGGGGACTACCTCAGTTTAACCTCTTAGGAGAGTTAAATAATCTTTATGTTAAAATTTCCCTCCTTCAAGCTCTTCAAGACGTACCTATCTATGCTAGAACTGTTCGGGATCTGTGCACAAAGAAACCAGGAAGGAAACCCAGAGATCCTCCTACTGTTCATGTAATAGGGAAATTATCTGTATTAATAACGAGAAAAACCCTTTTGGCCAAATATGATGATACTGGGAATCCCACTGTCACTGTACAGATTGGGAATACACAAATACCCAATGTACTGGTAGATTTAGAAGCAGCAATTAATGTCATGACAATTGAAACTGTAAGAAAACTTGGGCTCACTAATCTTAGGCCAACCCCTACCATTTTAGAACTGGAAAATAGATCCACCATAAAACTTGAAGGAATTTTGGATGATATCGTCATCTTAGTGGACTCTTGGGAGTACCTTGCTGACTTCTTGGTTTTACAACCTAAGTCGCAGCTAGGGGGACACCCACTAATCTTGGGAAGGCCTTGGTTAGCCATAGATGATGATTTCATCAGCTGTCGATCTATATCTATGACCATATCAGATGGCACCAAGACAAAGAACCTCACTCTCTATCCTCCAGCTCGGCCGAGCATAGAAGCTGGAACTTCTTTATGGATTGAGCCAGAGGAAGAAGAGGGCGTTTAGACATTATTAACTATAGGGAAGGCTTTAACTTTTAAGGATGAAACTGAAGATGATGCCATTAATAATTTCATCAGTGAACTCACTTCGGTCAATAAAGAAGTTTATCAAATCCTGAACATTACTTTGGTTGAGGAAGAACAGGAAAATCTCACAAAAGAAGCACTAGTAAGTGACACACATATAATCCCAGTATTGAAAAATTCGAAAAGTATTTCCATCAAGGTAGAATCTGGAAAAACCCTGAATATTAACCCCTGCCTCTCCTTAGATGAATAGAAGTGCCTGATTAGTCTCTTAAAAGAACACAAGGAGGCATTTGCCTGGGAGTATACAGACATGAGGGGTATTCCCTCTAACCTGTGCACCCATCATATTTATATTAAAAGTGACTCTCGGCCTGTGTGCCAACCTCAACAATGAATGAACCCCAATATTAGGGACATAGTCAAGAAAGAAATTCAGAAACTCTTGGAAGCGGGATTTATATATCCTATTTTAGACAGTGAGTGGGTGTCCCCACTCGTAATTATACCCAAGAAAAATGGTAAATGGATATTCTGTGTTGACTATAGGGAACTGAACAAGGCCACACAAAAAGACCATTTTCCCTTGCTCTTTATCGATCAAGCACTCGACACCTTATTAGGGAAGAAGTTCTTCTCCTTTTTGGATGGGTTTAGAGGGTACAATCAGATTTAGATTTCTCCTAAAGACCAAGATAAAACTATCCTCACCTACCCCTGGGGAACATTTGCTTACAAAGTGCTTCCCTTTGGTTTATGTAATGCACTAGCAACATTTCAAAGAGTTATGATCGACATATTTTCAGAATTAGTTAATGATGGTATGGAAATTTTTATGGATGATTTTACTCCTGATAGAAATTTTTTTGAAGAAGCACTGGAAAATCTTAAAAAGGTTTTAACTCGCTGTGAACAAACCCATCTCTCTTTAAGCACTGAAAAGTGCCATATGATGATGAGTGAAGGAGTAGTATTGGGGCATTTCATCTCTGCTGATGGCATCCAGGTGGATCCCTTGAATATTAAGGTAATAAAAAATATACCTACTCCTGCCACTCAAAAAGAAGTGCGAAGTTTCCTAGGGCATGCTGGATATTACCAAAGATTTATAGAAAATTTTTCCAAACTTGCCTCCCCTTTGTTTTCACTGTTAATGAAGGATGTGCAATTTGTTTGGAATGAAGCATGCTAGACAGTGTTTGTTAAGCTTAAGGAGAAGCTATCCACAGCTCCCATCTTAAGAGGACCCAATCGGACCCTACCCTTCCACATTTCTTCAGATGCTTCTGATACTGCTATTGGAGCAATCTTAGGTCAACAGGATGGCCAAGTACCTTATGCAATTTATTATATTAGTAAAAAACTATCCCCTGCTGAACTTAATTATATTGTCACTGAGAAGGAGTTCTTAGCTATTGTTTACTCCATTAACAAATTTTGACATTACATTACTATATATCCTACATTTTTGCACATTGACCACTCTGCCATTAAATATCTCATGAATAAACCTGTTACTAATGCCAGAGTGACTAGATGGCTTTTATTATTACAGGAATTTGATATTACCATTATAGATAAACCTGGAAAAGAAAATGTTGTCACTGTTTTTTATCTCGTTTCACTAACAATGATGATAATTTTCCTGTCGAGGACTCTTTTCCAGATGAACACTTATTTGCAATTTCATCTCACTCCCCTTGGTATGCATATGTCGCTAATTACTTAGCTGCAGGAAAGCTTCTTGGACATATGTCCAAAAGAGAAAAGAGAAAAATCATCCAGCAAAGTGCCAGGTATTGTTGGGTAAATGGTCACCTCTTTTACATAGGTCCTGATCTTGAGATTAGAAGATGCGTAAGAGAAGATGAAATATTCCATATACTGAAGGCCTGCCATGATGGACCTTGTGGGGGACATTTTGCAGACAGAAGGACAGGACACAAAGCACTGAGAATGGTCTATTATTGGCTGACTCTTTTCAGGGATGCAAAAAGATATGTCCAGTCTTGTGATAGCTGCCAAAGGATGGGTCATCCCAATAGATTAGATCAAATTCCTCTACAACCGTAATCAGTAATTAAACCCTTTGATAGATGGGCCCTAGATTTTGTTGGCCCTATCATCCCTCATTCCAAGCAAAAATCCTACATCTTGGTCTATATCGATTATATGACAAAATGGGTAGAAGCTGTGGCTCTGGCGAAAGACAATGACTAGGTTGTGATTGAATTCCGGTACAGTGAAATCTTTACCCATTTTGGGGTACCTAAGGAAGTAGTTAATGATGGAGGACTACAGTTTATGTCACATCAATTTGAAGCTCTGCTACAAAATTACTATGTTCAGCATCGGGTAGCTTCACCTTACCATCCCCAAGCCAATGGCCAGGTGGAAAGCACTAAAAAATTCATTGAAGCTATCCTCAACAAGACGGTCAAGAGCCATCGTAGAGACTGGGCTGATAGACTTCCAGAAGCATTATGGGCGTATTGCACCACTTGGCGTAACACTACAAGTTTCTCTCCTTACGACTTAGTGTATTGGAAAAGTGTCATCTTCCCAATTGAATTTGAAATTGAGACTTTGAAGATGGCCATAGAGGTAAACCTAGATGTAACAAAATCCCAAAAGAGGAGATTTAACCAATTGAACAAATTGGATGAGAACCAATTGGCTGTTGTGGACCAGACAGTGTTAATTCAGCAACAAAGATCCAATTGGCATGACCAATTCATTAAAAATAAGGTCTTCTATGAGGGAGACTAGGCACTATTATACAATTCTAGATTCAAAAGAGATTTCAAGGGAAAATTACCCACAAGATGGCTGGTCCCATACCTAGTAGACAGAGTATTTGATAATGGTACAGTCCGCCTGGTAACTATCGATGAAAACCGTGCACCATTATTTTCCAATGGTCACAGGCTGCGATTGTACCCTAAACCCATTTCAAAGGATTAATATATCTCACAAATTGTAGTTGATCCTGATTACCAGCTAGCACAAGGGCAGGAATTTTTCTCTGCCTCTGTCAATTCTTAATGGATCATCATAAATCGCATATGAATCTTTGTACATAAATAAATTTTTTTTTTCTTGTTATTGTTATCTTTTCTTTTGCACTTGATCCATTTTTTTTTTTCTAAAAATGTGCAGGAAAGCGCCCAAGAATGGAGGTCATATTGGTCCTGTCGACCAAAGTCAGTTTTTTGTGACTTCCTACATCAATATTTTTCCCTTAATAAACCTGTCGCTACTGCAACACCCTTTTTCGATAGCTGCAACACCCTTTTCCGGTAGCTGCAACACCCTTTTTTCAGCAGCTAAAATACTCTTTTTTGGCAGCTACAACACCTTTTCCGGCCACTGCGACACCGTTCCTGGTAGCTGTAACACCGTGAAACTCTGCCTTCTTTTGTTTCCACAGCTGTGACCCCATTTTACTTTTTCCCATAAATCTCATTTCACGAAGCTGCAACACAACCTCTTTCTATCCATTTAACATTCTTTTATCCTTTTTCTGGCAGCCATGACATATTTTCTGGTAGTTGCGACATCTTTTCTGGCAGCTGAAACTCCGCTACATTTGGCTGATTTTTTTATCATTCAAGGCCACGCCTCTACTTTGATCTCTTTATGGCCTACAGCTGTGACTCATTGTGACTCGTGTGTTATTGGGAGATCTTTTTGCAAGATACAAACTCCTCTAGATATGGCTCCAATTCTTGATGCTAACAATTTGACTCATAATGTAGTATTCGTCATGTTTCCGAACATTTTAACACGATGGTTTTTGGTTCACCGGTGGAAAAGGTTATTACAGCACCCCTATAATAATTATTACATTTAATGACTACACAGCGCACAAGTTCAGATTTCATAATGACTACAATCACATGTTTTATTATTCTCCAAAGGACATTCATCGTGCATTTTTGTGCATTTTCGAAGGTATGGGTTTGATTAAGTATCAATATGATTTGACAATATTATTTGTACCTCCCTTTTTATGACCATTATTGCATTGATTAACTCTCTACTCGTGCAACATAATGACTAATTATGCTACCTAATAACGACCACCTTTCCCAATTTGGGATAAAATTTCAAATAATCCAATACGCTGAAACTTTCCGAAATTGCCTAACTCCCCTCTCAGCTGTTAATGCATAATCTATGCTGTAACCTCCATTTTCAAAATCTGTAATCTGTCAGACTGCAATATAATGGGTATTCTAGCTCAGTATGAACCTTCAAATACGTGTGAACTCAGACGAAATGCTGCAGTTTTTTCCATCTTTCAAGCTACCGGTTGGACAGAATTTTTCGAACACCTGAATGGGTTTCACCATGAAGAAAATTTATAGTTCACTTTGAATCTTACATAAACCCACTCAGAGGTCTAGGGATTGCATATTGAAGTTTCTGAAGCCATAATGGCTGAGGTCACTGGTCTTCCTTAGGTCGGAAGAACTTGGTTCGGACGTTGAATCCCCACTACTGCAACAGTACAGGATTTTCTAATCGAGGGGGAGTAGGTTCAAATGAAATGAACATGGATAGTATTATAGTCATTTCCACAGCCATTTGAATCAAGTCGCTATTTTTCTCAAGAAATACATCACCTGTGAAGGTAGGTACCAAACAGTCTATCATTTTTAATTTCCTTTACTATCTCATCTCCATCATAGGGTTCTGTTAAATATTCCATATTATTTGTTCAATGATTTACATCATATGGTGGGGTTTGTTCGAGTTTCCAAACATCCACTCACCTCACTGACCCACCATGGCCTCATTAAATTAATAATCTTAAGGACCCTTGCTCACCACAATATAACCTGGGAACAATTTACAGCCCAAGTTCGGGAACCCACTCCTTTTCCCAGTGTTCCAATAGAAGAGGATCCAAATCAAGAAGAGTAGGTCAATCCACAGTTGGGGGGAAATGAAGAACAAAAGGAGGTTCGGAGTCCCTCCAATATAGTTGGGGGGGAGATGAAACTGGATCAGAGGATCAGTCAGGGGCACAAGCAGAACATTTGGGAGAGGATGTACATGAAAACCCTGTGGAAGAACTAAATAGTAGGGCAGCTCTGACAGCAGAGGGTGAAACTGGAGTAGCATTAGATGTTGTGATAGTTTAACCTGGAGATGACAGAGCCATGGAAATAGAAGAAAACATTGATATGGTGACCATTGAATCCTCACCTAAATGGGGAGGAACCTTGATTGAGGAAGAACATCCCGAAGAACAAGAAAATGCTGGAACTGGGGATATCCCTTCCACTTCAGCTATAAATCTAGAAACTTCAGCACCACAAAGAAAAAGGAGGAGATCAAAGGATGAAAAAAAGGATGAAATTAAGGCATCTGCACCAATAAGAAGGAAAAGAACAAGGTCAGTCACAACAGTATAAGCAGCAAGGGAAACATGGGAAACCTTAGAAACATAAATTGAGTTCCCTATTCTTAAACCCAAACCAATTAATTCCCCACAGAGGCCAGTTGAAGAAGAACCTCAAATTGAAAGAGTTCTATTTGAAAACAGGCTATTAAAAGAGGAAGTCCAAGCACTCAGAAAAGAATTGGAAAATTGGAAAGAAGCTTGCAGAAAACAAGGTGAAAGGAAGATGCACACATTGGTAGAAGCTGCAGATCAATTGGAAGGATCAAATCCTACCGAGGTTGGAAATGAGGAAGAAAGAGTGGTCTATCCCACTTGTGGAGAAATCTTTAATGAATAAGGTTGTAAAGTTGTAATTCGTGCCTTTACAACACAACAATATGTGCCTACAACTGAGGAAGGATAGGGACAACCTGATTTGAGAGATGATGGGACTTCCAAAGAGAAACTTGAGGAGAAGGAAGTTTCAGATGAGCAGGATGCTGCCACACAAGAATCCTTGAATACTACTGATTTGAGAGATGGTGAAAATCCCCAAGAAAAAATTCAGGAGAAGGAAGTTTCAAATGAGCAGGATGCTGCCACACAAGAACCAACATCCTTGAATAGTATTGATTTGAGAGATGTTGAAAATCCCCAAGAAAAAATTTAGGAGGAGGAAGCTTTAGATGAGCAGGATGCTGCCCCACAAGAACCAACATCTTTAAATATTGTTGTCGAAATTTCCACTAACCCTGGGACAGAGGAACCAGAGGATGAAGTTATTCCTAATTTTATGGATGAAGATTGCATTGAGACCCTGAAATCCTCTCATGAAATAGAAGTAATAGACATAGAACCACAATAGCAAAACAATGATGAGATTGAACAGGGTGCTCTCACACAAGAACCAACATCCTTGAATGTTCTTGTCCAAGTGGCTGTCCAAGTGAGAAAAGAAGAACCAGAGACTAAAGGCACTCTGGAATTTAATGAAAAAATTTGTACTACGACCCCAGAATTGTCCCAGGACACAGAAATACTAGAAAAGGAGCCACAACAATTGGGAGATGAAGAAGTGGGTCAGGATGTTGTCACACAAGAACTAACATCCTTGAAAATTGCAGTAAGGGCTCTTGAAATGCAACAAGAAATTAACCCTGAAGTGGATGTCATTCCTGATATGGATTGGGGTGAAGATGAACAAGTTCAATCACAACCCTTAGGTGATACTGAAATCCTTGAGGAATAACTGCATATTGAAGAAGACATCCAATCTCAATAGCATGAGGAAAAAGAATAACATGGCTCTATCGCACAAGAACCAGTAGCCTCATAGCCCCTGGCTGAGATAGCAGCTAATGATCAGGTAGAAAATGGAATTAAAATTCAGGAGGAAGTTTCTCCACAAGAAACAACGTCCTCATAGTCAGCTGCCAAAATTTCCAAAGGAGAACCCCAGAAAGAACATGTTGTTACATAAGAACCAACATCTCCAGGAGTGGTGGACGTTGTTGTTGAAGAGAGCCCAGAAGAGGTTGCTGTCACACAAGAACCAACACCCCCAGAAATAGCTTTAGATGTGCAGGATGGCCAATGTGGCACATCAAGTGACAAAGTGTGGATTGAACCCCTTCAAAGTTTCATTGACCTAGATTCTGACAAGGAGGAGTATCCTGAAGAAGAACAAGCCCTGAACCCTACAACAGAAATCTCAATTCTAAGAATGGAGGTAAGAAAATGGAAGACCCAGGTGGAAGAATACCAAGAAGGGATAGTTTCCCTCACTGAGCATAAAAATACCATCAGGAGACTGGAGGAGAAATGGGCAGAAGAATGTATGACCCAAAGACTTTGAGAAGTAGAGCTACAAAGCGAACTAAGGGTGTTGAAAAATTTCCAGTCTATGCAGAAGGAAAAAGAGTATATGTATGCTCTTTCTCAAGAACTCCTCAGCACTAGGGTACCTTCCTCTTGTTACCCTGTCTTTTTATTTGAACAATTTTTTGGTTTAAGTTAAGGGCTATGAAAGAAGGGAGGTCATTTGAGATAACAAACTCAGCAAAATTCTTGGAAACATTTTTGAGAAGCAATTTTGAAGATTAGAATTTGCTGTGTGAATTATATTTGCATGAGATGGCTTGTCCTCTGGATCGCCATTCAAATCTTTTCCCTTTGTCAGGAGATGTTCAGTTGAGGACCTTTGCTTCTTTTGTGAGCAATCATGCTCTGTGGGAAAGGTCTTTTCAAACTTTTTCTCACAATGAATCCCATTCTAATATGTGGGTCCGAAGTGAGCCTCAAAATCCTGGTATTTTTCTTGCTCGACACAGGAGTTTTCTCTCATGCCCCATCTAGACTCTACACATAATGGAACTATAGGAGGAAGTTATTTCTACCTATACCAACCATATTTCTATACACCAACAAGCAGCGTTGGAAGGAAGTAAGCACAGATGGTAGGTTTCCTCTCCTGCTCTCAGGAGCAGAGAGCCCTATTATTTTAGAAATTTTGAACGGGAAATTTCCAGGGTCGAGGGTTATGTTGGATGTATCAGAGAGTGTGGGGCTAATTGGCTTGGCCTGAAATTTAAATTTCCCCTCATCTGGTGGCCAGCAAATCCATATAGGATCGATTTCTCACTGACCAAGGAAGAAGAGCAGCAATGTTGGAGATAATGGGTTTCCCATAGAGGGTTCATAGAAAAATAAGGAACGTCTAAGTTCCCCTACAACTTCTCTTTTCTCCATGAACAGAGCACAGTGCAAGATTCAGATTCGGAATAATGGAGATTGTTGCATGAGGACATGCAACAGGACAGTTGGGGGGAGATGTTGGGCCCAAAAATGGCCCTTTTTGACCATCCTTATTCACTCCTTTTTTCCCTATCCTACCCCATTGAGCATTCCAATTAAATTTTTTATCCTCACTATGTTCTTCAATCCACCACGGTATGATTGGTTATTGTCTTATTTTATTAATACTTATGATTATGGTAATTAAGGCTTTATATCTCTCAATATGCTAACATATGATGCTTTATAAAGGTATTTTGAGATATATAGACTGCAGGAAGATCAGGATGAACATACTACAAAAAGGATTGGCATTCATCGCTCAAGTTGATCACCATCCATCCTACCATTTCCCAAAGAATGCAGTCCCCGTATATTATTCTTGGAAAAGCTGTACAAAGATAGCTACAATAGAATGCGACAAATTTGGAGGTCAACAGTGCGCTACTGCTTGTGGATAGCTGTGATATGAAGAGATCATTATTCTTGGGTCAATTAACACTTTCCCTATATTTCCTATCTTTCATCCTACCATGATTGTAATAGCTGTTGTAATTTAGGGCGCCTAAAGATCAGAGATCTTCATGGCTTCCCAATAATAGGGATAGGATGTTATGATTTACATTGTATAAATATGGAGAATTGTTCTGAGCCAGGCGTTGAACCCGTAATAAATTCATTATATTAGCTGTGACTAAGAGTTGTGTAATTGATCTACCTTTTTAATGCAAGGAGTTACTTCAGATCTTAGGATTTTACGTGTGTTCATCCAGCATCTCTGTGTGAAGGCTGGGCCCGCCTTCCCACATGGATTGCTGATTTAGATTAGGCATTTTAATTATTCTTTCATGTGATGTTATGTCTAATTTCAATTATTCATAGGAAGCTGTGACAGTTGTGGATTGATAGTGTGTTATTCATTGTATCTCTTGGAAAGATGTAGTGGCATGGTAAAATAATCGACTGTATGGGTAATTATTTCTTATGCAATTGTGTGGTAGCTGAACAGCCCTGTCCATCCCCATATCCCTTAATTATTGTTTCCATATATTCTTGCAAGTTGTTCCTTTGTTTTCATAATCACAAAACTTTATTCCTGTACTTTGAATTCCTAGATTAGTTGAACTCAATTTCTGTACCTTGAATTTCTAGAAAGATCTAATTCCAATTACTTTCTTTTGAACTTCTAGAGTAATCAGATCAAGATAGTTGGGTGAATCATTAGATGGATTGATAAATAGGATTTCATTTTCTGTAAAAGTAATTTAGATATGAATTCATGAAGCTTTCAACTTCTAGATCAAGAACAATAGAAGGTAATTATGACTGTATCTTTTAGAAGGTAAACTAGATTAAGTGGATTCTTGGGATGGGCATAGATGAACAGAGAATAGGATTGTTTATTTACAGCAATTTAGTGTTTAAGCATATACAATGCATCTTATCCTTGAAATACAGGACTTCCCTGGTTTGAGAATAAATATTGCAAACTCTGTATGTTAGCTGTAATTCACTTGCATATTGAGTGCCCAATAGCTCCTTTTTCTTAGCTTCATTGGTTCAGAATATTGTCATCATGTACAATGCATCAGTATGTAGCACTTAACCTATATTTTTTATTTATATATATACTCCCCCTATCACTCAATGTTCTTCATCTGTGTGTCTTTGTCTCATTTGCATCAGTTATGTTTCTTCAAGCTTCACCCATCTTCTTTGATTTTCATTCTAATTGACCGAGCTAAGCCTAAGCATGTATTTGATAAAACGCCTTCTTTGACCTGACTTGAGTTTTGTGATTACACTTACTTCCTTTGTACCCCCAAAGTCTTAACTACACAGGACACATGTAGCTACCTTATTGCTTCAAGATATTTCTGAGGTCTCCTTCTTACAATGTCTTTGGATGCTGATTTACAAATGACTCAAATTTTAATCGTCATCAAACTACTTTTAAAACACGCTCTTTAAAATTGTATTCCTTAAACATATTCTAGGTATAAACATTGTCTTCATATATCGTCTTCCCTTATACTGTTGAGTGTACCAAACTAGAACTATTCCTTTGCACACTTTTCTTAAATATTTCTTCTTTCCATAGGGTCACCTATCAAAGAAATTTCAACCAATGTTAAAGATAACAACATCAACATCTTGTCTTAAGGATTTGCTTCTGATATATCCCCCTTACACATGCATATCTTGTTTTACACTTCAACCATGATCCTTGGACCTAGTTTTCCTTGGGGAGCCATTATTTACCTTTTGAGTTCATCCTCCATAATGAACTCATGGTATACTCAAAGTATTTGGAGGAATTTACGTATGGCTTTCCATATGGCAGCCACCTTCACCTTTTGTGCATTGATATTCAACTTCATTTAGATCCAACACAATATTTTTTCTTACCCATACCTTACAGTGCATTTTCTTAGAGTATTTCTCTTCTGATCTTCAATTTTTCCTTCGCTATACTTCTTCCATGATTCATTAGTTCTCCTTTCTGATGTATATGATGGGATCCTCCTAGGTTGACTCCTTTGACTTGGGCATTCTTGATCCTTGTGACCAAAATCACTACATGAGTAGCTCCTTATTGTATGAAAGTTATCAGCAATATGGCCATGATGATTACATTTCCAACATCTAACTTTTTCATTATATATTCCAACACTTCTTCTTCCATAGGATCTACATTACATAGACTTATGACAAAAATTAGAGCAAGAAAAACAATAGCCATTAAATCTATTTTCATGCGTTGATGTTTGGCTCCATCTTGGAGTTGTCCTTCTTTCAAATGAATGGCATTAATGAGTGGGGGTATCTTCATGAGGTACTGTTGAATTTTCAACTTCTTTGTTGGCATGTGCAGGTGCATGAACAACCTTGTTGGATTTAGGTTCAGGATTTCTAGGGGACCATAAGACTTGTTTCAATTTGTCTTCTTCCTTCTTAAACCCAAGGCCAAAATTGTCAGAGGAAATACTTTGACACTTTATAATTTCATTCAGGATGAATGAAATTTCATTGAACTTCACATGATCTTTTGAATTCTCAATTTTATTTCTAAGACCAACAATTTACATTTCAAGCCTCTAATTTTCTTTTTCTTTTTCTTCTAGCTAAAGCTTCATAACATCTTCTATTCTTTTAGCTTCGTCCAACTGGATCTTTAGATCAGTATTAGTCCATGTCGCTTCTACATCAATCTCTTCTTGTTCTTTTGCTAATCCAACATTTAATTCCTTGATTTCATCATTTTTATCTTGCAACTTATCTTGTAAGTAATTGTTCTTGACTTTTAACTTCAATAGAAAGCTTTTGTCTCCTCTCTGTATTTTTCAAATGACCTCAACATTTTATTCTTGAATCTTGGATTGGATCTAAGATCAATATCTAAAAAAGTGCTTCTAAATTCATTATTTGTTTTCAAAAAAAATTCTTCTTCATATTCTATGAGAACAACTTCATCCTCATTACATTTAAAAGTATCATCCATTGAAAAGCACTTACCTTCACTTGTATCTAAATCTTGTACCTGTTTTTCTTCTTTCTTTTCATCCTTGACTTTTGCTTCCTTTTCTTTGTCTTGATTTTTATTTTGGTATTCTTCTTCCATCTTGAACCACAGATCCTTGGCAGAGGTGTAATCTTTTACACTTTAGTGAATAGAGATTGATAATCCATCCATCAAAAAATTCAAGGAAATCTTGTTGTATTTTTCAACAGCTGTCTTTGTCTTCTTGTTGGGCTAGTTCGGTGGGTTAACCACTATTTCCCAAACACCATATTTTTTCAAGTAGTATTTCATTTTATTTCTCCAACCAAAGTAATCTGATTTCTCCAATACTGGACCTTCATGGTCAATCGTCTTTGTTGATCCTTCCATATTGTGTCCCTAAATACCTTCAATCTTGTTAGGATTATGTTGAAGGACCTACTCTGATACCAATTGTTAGACACAATGGCTCACTGAGATGGGGGGGATGAATGAGTGATCTTGGACTTACTTCAATTTTAACTTTTTTGAACTCTAAAACATAAGTCATCATTTCAAATTCAATTAAACATCATATTCATCAATAGACTATGCGTCAATAATCAATTCATTCATCAAATAAAACACATAATCATCAACAAATTACACAAGAAACACAAGATATAATGTTTGTATCTTTTTGTATTTCAAACGACTGCGACCATGAGGTAAATCAACACCTACTGATACAGAAGCACCTACTTCTATCCAAGACTATAGTTGGTCTTTTCTTAGATCCTACTAAAAAAAATAATTACAAGACCCAACTTGTATCATAAGTACATATTTGTAACATTACATCTCATACATCATTGTCAGTCTTGTCACGAATTTGATCGCTCTGTCATTGGCCTCTACTCACCAACGTTATTTAATATCATATCATGGCATTTGTTGCGCCGAGAGGCGCATTCTATAGCCCGGTATGAGGTAGAAGTGTGATTCCATGCTCAACGTGGAAGTGACACATGGCACAATGTCGGCACAATGTCGGTTCATGATAAATATATATTTAAATCTCCCACAATGTCGGCTCATAATAAATATATATTTGAAGCTACCACAATGCCGGCTTAAAGATTAAAGATTAAACTAGGCTTAATATCTATACACAGTTAAGTCCAGATGCTCAAGACGAGGAAGGGTTTGTAGTAGATTGAGAAGAGGAATCTTCATCAAATTTGGCGACCACTGAGCGACCCACTCCACCAAAAGATTCTTCAATAATTTGAATGCTGCCATTATGTCCATAAATCTCTCTGCTGATAAATTGTGTTTTTTTAAAGTGGAATTCTGTGACAGTCCAATCACATTACTTCCACATTGCATTTCCAGGCGCTGAACTGCGAAAGAAAGCTCCTTAAACAAGAGGCCGTTCACTCTCAAATCCTTTATGAAGGAATAATTCGTGCTGAATACCTCCAGCTTTGGACAATTGATAGCTAAAATCTCCACTGGCTCAAAATCCCTAGAAACATTATAAACCTCAACAGCAATAATAGTAATGTTAGGAGCAGAAATAATAAGCTTCTGTGGACCGGAGCGATAATAAAATTCTGCAGAGTTAGTTATTTGCATATTTTCAAGACGCGGACAATTAGAGATAAAGCGAGATAAAGAGTCGTTTCTGAAGTCAATATCAAAGAAGTGGCAAATAGTAAGATGATTGAATCCGCTAAAACTAAGTGGGATATGAGAAACAATGTAGTTGGAGAGTAGGAGCGTTCTAAGAAGGGTGCAGGAGAAAATGGCAGGAACCAGGATTACACTTTCAGAAGAATGGCATAAACCTAGATTTTTTACTTTCTTTCTTGCTGCACATTGCACCCATTGCATTATGCTTTGGTATCTCAACTGCCATTGACTATAAGGTCTCAAGGAATGTGTAGACAGATAAAAGCTTTGGAGATCACAGGAATGCGAAATAAGAATATTAGAGATTATATTCTCTACTGTGGCAACCGATAGCGGATTGGGATTGACAGAACGGGAACCCATAATGAAATAGGGAGAGAAAGTGAGTTCGGGAATTTGGGTGTAGAGATATCTCCATCTCTTGGAAAGAACGGAGCATCTGACTGCCTCTTTAATGGGGATTAGAGAAAGGATCGAGGATAGTAACTCATCTGGAAGCTTGGAGAACATATCTGGAACATAGTCCATGATGAATCTTGATTGTAGGAACCAGTTAACATCGGTTGCAGTTCAATAGCATTAACAATATTCTCCAACCAGTCCTGTAATCGTTTTCCAAGAGAAATTCCATTATCAAATGTACTTTCTGGCGCAATTATAACCATCCATAACCATATAATCGAAGCCGACTTTAAATCTCGAAAATTGTTCCGAGCTCATATCACCATTTCCGAACTGAGTTTAACCTAAAAATCAATAACATTAACCACCTTCTCTCACATGTCCTGTAATCGTTTTCCGAGTGGAATTGCAATACAAAACGGAATTTTTGGCACAATTCTAAACAACCTTAACTGCCCAGTGGCATTTGCAACATTTAACTGCTGCTTCAACTGAATTGAGATTTCAATTTTATGTGCACTACATGCAATTATGACTATCCCATAGCTAAATCATGGAGATTCATTTGATGGCAAATGGTCATATGCTTTCCTGACCAAATGTTATCCGCCATTATCGAGTTAACTCTGTCTGTAGGATGATATGCATCCCACCAAACGTTGGAGGAAGCATCAACACACGCCATTTCTTCAGCGGCACACATGATACCTCCTCTGTATTTTCCCGGCCCACAGCAAGCATCAGTTGCAGTCTTGAAACCTGCAAAAAAAATCATCCATGGATTCAAACTTATATAATCCATGATCAAGAATACTATCTTGCAATATTTGCACACACCATTATAGGGTTTTAATAGGAATATTATGTATCTGCTTCGTGTTCTTACCATAGCTACCAGGATTGTGTATTATATCCATGGTTGCATCGTATATGTTGTAGAAGATTATATTGGCCCCTGAAAGTTTGTAGTTGAGCTGATCCACCATGTATCTAAGTGCAAAATTAAACTCAATCACCATGTTATTTATTTCCTTAATGCATTTGCCTTCGTTGCTGTTACGTTCCGACAAGAAGTACGGTGCACATCCGAGAGGATCTAATCCCACTAACACGAACTTTCTTGCATTCCCCTTATACAGATGTGCACAATCATAAACATAACCAAATTGCTGTTAATTCAATTCAACAAGAATCATAAATAAACCTAAATTATTGTTCAATTCAACAATAATGAAATGATTCTTATTGTAATGGTTAAGAAACCCTAAGAACAGAAAAAATTTCTTGCATTCGCGGTGTACAGATGCCGCACAATGATAAATATAACCAAATTGCTGTTAATTCAATTCAAGAAGAATCATAAATACACCTAAATTACTGTTCAATTTAACAATAATGAACGCCTGGAAATTCTGTAGAATGTTTTTAACTTTTTTTTAAGTATTTGACAAGCAAACAAAAAATTAAACAGTCAACAACTACGTTTATGAAAATTTAGAAAACGTATATACGAAGTATTGAAATGACCCGTCATAGATTATAATAGTTAACTGTACCTCTCAATGTATTGTCGAAGGTTGCATAAATTTTTAATGTTAATCAATTTACTGTTAAAATTTTAAAAACTTTCAAATCAAATTCTTATTCTTAATATTGATTGTAATGAATCATCATAGATTATAATAGTTAACTGTACCTTTCTATATTTAATGTTAATCTATATACTGTTAAAATTTTAAAATCTTTCGAATCAAATTCTTATTCTTAATATTGATTTGTAGACATGTGTATTTATTTTGCAGTAGTTTAAGAAAGTATCCACCTTTTGTATTAGTCTTAGTGTGACTGTCCCATTAAACAACTCAAGTCTGCAATTTACATACAAATTCCTTCTTAAACTGTTCAGGCTTTTATTTCATACACAAATTGTATGCAAAAACCCACTGCACAAGGAAGAGTCGTTGTGGAGTGTATGATTCCAACATAGAAACTGCATTCTTCTCTAGAGTTTCAATTAAGATTTTAAGAAGAATTTCAAGAAAGAGATCGTTTGTGAAAGAAAAACGAATATTTTGAGGCTGCAAAATTAATGAATAATACCTTTGTTTCAGAATGAGAATATCAAGGCATCACTGAGGGGGAACTTGGTTTTATTTTACCTATACCTTCCCTCTGCAATTTTGAATTGTTTAGTATATATCTAGCCATTGGAAACGAGAAATTAGGAAAGTGTTTGGAAAACATGCATGGTTCTTCCTTTTAAATGTTCACGGAAGGGACAATGATGATGTCATGGGTGTCAAAATTTGCAGAGATCTAGCCATTGGAAATGAAAAAGTAGAAGGAAGTGTTTTGAATGAAGTTATTCTGTTTAAATGCTCACTCATGGAAGGAACAAAAATGAGATCATGGGCGTCACAAAGAGATGGACATTTAAAAAAGACTTGCCATGTTAACCCAAACAGCTTTTGGATTCTCAACAATAAAGGATAACATGTTCATAACAGTTTCCCAATCCTTGCAATGTTTGAACTGTCAAAAAAATAAAATGTAGAATGTTCATATCAATTGCCCAAACCTGGAAATGTTAATATTTTTCAAGCAAATAGTATAACAAACTCAAGGAGAAAATTATTACAATTAAATGCCCTTTCATACAAATACCATATATGATGTCAAGTATGGAGTGTGTTCAGATGCCCAGTGTATTAGGAGAATTTCAAGGAGAAAATTATTACAATTAAATGCCCTTTCATACAAATACCATATATGATGTCAAGTATGGAGTGTGTTCAGATGCCCAGTGTATTAGGAGAATTTCAAGTCTCTCTAAAAGTTGTACATTACATTATATGTACAACTTTTAGAGAGTGAAAGTGTGTTCACATGCTCAGTGTATTAGGAGAATTTCAAGTCTCTCTAAAAGTTGTACATTACATTATATGTACAACTTTTAGA
>LPNX010423513.1:276081-309766 GCA_001517045.1 Pseudotsuga menziesii
CTTTTGAGTTATGACAGCTTTCTGCTTTTCCCAGGTCATAAGGAAACTCTTTCTTTCGTTAAAAAACTTTCCTGCTTTCTCTTACAGCTTTTCTGAGCTCCATAAGAGGAAACTGTGACCTCCCCTTTGAAATAATTTCCTTCTTTTACCTCTGTCTACTTTTTCTACTCTTAGGAAAATTCCCTTTATTCTCTTGCATTTGTCATGGACTTTCTTATTTTTACAAAGGAAAGTTGACTAGCTTTCCCCAATGCACCCTATTGACATGGCAACCTTAATTCCACATCATTATTGTACATAATAAATAAAATTGCTGAAATAAAATTAAATACATGCCTTAGAACAACTATTAGTAAAAATTTATCCTAGGAGGAATAATTAATAACAACTTGAGCCCTGTTACCACATAAGTTCTACTTAGTGGATTTTTATCAAGTAAGCATGCTGAACTGGACAAGGATAACTTGTTCGGACTTCAGAAGACATTCAATCTTTCTTCTGGGAATCTTTGTTGTACTATATCACATGTTCATACCCCATGGGGGAATTGTAATAAATTTTCTAGCATGATAGTGTCTATAAAAGACTCGGTCTCTTAGACTTTATTTGTCAATTTGATCAGCCCAGGGTGTTTTTTCCCATGGTTATTATTGGTTGTTGAATAAATGACTAATAATTTCTGAGTTTTTCACTCCATACCTCCAAAGTTGGGGTGGTCGGCTTGGCATTTAGTCCTATTGAGGTTATAGAGTCTATGTGTCAATTTATAAACATGCTAGGCATCATGGTCGAGTCATATGAACATGTCTATGTCCCCCTAGGTTTTTTCTTTTTCTAAAATTTTTATTTTTTTTCAGTGTTTTTTATTAAAATTTATTTTTTCCAAAACGTAGGCCATTTTTAATAGTTTAATTAGAAAAATTGATTTTGTAATAAAAGTGGGCCAAATAATCGGTTTCAGTCATGTAGGTGCTCATTTTCAAGCTAAAAGCACCATGTAAACCCATGGACCCACTATTTCCTAGTTTTGAGTGATTTTTGATCACTCGGGTCAGAAAACCCCAAAAAATCAATTACTAATTATTTTATTTAATAAATTGATGAATAATGGAGCAAATCCAAAATCCTAGATCAGTAGATTCTCGGCCGATTTGATTGAAATTAGTCAAATACGAACCAGATTGACTGGATCTAACAAATCCTTGACTGAAGGAGGTGACCTGGATAGATCTAGAGTTGATCTTTAGCATCCTTTATGGGGAATTGTGCCCTCTCTCTCTCCTCCACACGTGTGGGACCTCCTGGAAGCTCTTTGGACTGATGTGTCGGTTTATGGGTTGATGTATCATCTCAATCAACCCCTTGATTGACAAGTGGGCTTAGTTCGAATTTAGATCAGCATTGATTGAATCTCCCTCAGCTGCAATGGTATGTATCCTTTGGATTTGTGCCCCCTTGGGCTGGATCTCCTGGTTTTTGTATAAATCAAGCAGAGGATGCCTCTTCCAAGCTAGTTAGAGCTAAATTGAGGAGTTGTTGCCATTGTAATACTACTATATTTCATGACTAAAGAAGCTTTGGAGGCTATACCGTGTAGTGCATGTGTTTTTGTATATTCTCAGTGTTATGCTGCTAATGTGGTAACTGCAATTTCTTTCCAATTTCTGTGCTGCTTTCATTTTCTGGCTTCAAGGATTCGGTTGAATTAAGTAAGGGTGTAAACTAGGCAAGTTATATTGCTTGCTCATTTTTATCCATATGATGTATGCTCAAGAATTTCAGTTATATGCTTAAATAAGATTATTTTTGCATGATCTTTCATTTTTGTTTCTTTATACATCTATATCCACATCTCATGAGGTGTTGAGCAGGCTTGCATTATCTAGTTGCAGGTTCCCGATTGGATGAAGGTGTGGATGAATATTGATGCAATTCCTTATCCAATAAGCTCAAGACTCTTTCCCTCAGCGCTCCACTAAAGGGACTCCTTTCAGCTTGCTCCATTCAAGCAACGAGTCGACCTTCTCTCCTCTTCTTCTCATTTCTTTAAAAAAATCAATCTTCTGGTTACCTATCTCTCCCTCTTATCATCAGATCTAGTTCTAAGAATTGAATATATATTGTTAGATTGATTTCATAAGAGTCTTTCTGCTTAGATCTATAATTTCATAAAGAATATCATTTCATAAAGATAGATCTAGGTGTAAGAATTGCCTTTTTTGCAAGTAGCTAAATCATAGATCTAAAACTTGCTCATAAGGTAGTTTTTTTTTCGTTCTTTAAATATTTAAATTCTGCAAGAAAAGTACATATCTCATTGGCTTCCCAAACAGCAAGCCAATATCCCAAGGAAAGCTTGCTTTCCTTGGTTCCTTTTGCAAAACTAGATTAGCCCCTTTTAACAATTTTTTACTTAGTTTTTTTTGGTAACTAGCATGGTGACCCAAAACACTTTTAAAGTGTGTTTGGGAACATTTGATTTTAATTTCTCGCTGTTTCTTATCAAATCCAACAAAAAAGAGAAGGAGACTCTACCCATTTTCCAACTCTTGGACGAACCAGAGCTTCCTGAAAACTCCCCCCACCACTATGCTTTGAGTTTAGCTTGTTACAAGCTTGTCGTAATCCTTTGGATCCCAGATAAAAAGGACCAAAGTGAATCAATTTAAATTTGATTATATTTTAAATCGCTGCTAATAAAAATAAATATTCTTTTCTAATAGGTTCTTTCGAGCCTATGCACCATCCCCCCAAGGGGTTTTGCGTCTGTGTTATTTTTTACTTTTTGTTCATCTTTTTTCAATCTAGCATAGATTTAATATGCAGGGTAGTATACTTTGATTTATAATAATTTCCATATTCCATATCTAGTGGTTTCAAAGTAATTTTAATACTGACCCCATGACTTCCTGATTGACCCGCAAGGGGAAAGAGATGCGTGGTAGGACTAATTAGAAAACCGACATTCTGTATATTTGATTCCTTTTTCATCAACTGTTTCGTCAACTATAATAAAATTAACCCCTCCTTGATTCCCTAATTGAGATCCACTTGGATCGAAAGAGGTTCCTGGAGGGTTTTCTTTTTAACAAGAACACCTATCTTCAAATTTACTAAAATTGACAAGACTCCAGTGTGTATGCTTTGCACTTGGCTGTGGTTCATCTGATCAGTCAAGCCACATCAAAAGCACTTAAGTGACTGGATTAATTAGTCCTCACCTCCCAAATTGACAAACCATCAGGCGAAAACCTAACACCCGGAACGAACTATAAGCGGTGCCAAAATACCCAAAGGTGTGGGAACAACGGGAAAATGACCTCGAGGCGCCAATCTCTGTCACATCCTAATGGGTGCATTATGAACAATAGTCTACGAGACTTTGTTCCAGCCCACAAAAACCTTGCGGGTAGCCGTGAAAGTTCACTTTTGGACATACTCCAAGCACCCCTCGGGTATATCTGGAGTCCCCTTTTCGCCTAATTTAACTCATTCACATTCCACACTAATCTAAAATCTACCAAGAGACATTTGCAAAACATTCATTCAAGCGCATGCAAGCACACTATTTTCGTCGTTGACTCCATTTAAGGCACTAGTGATTTGTTTCTTTCATTTCTATATATATTGAGTGTCATTACTGTGCTTATCTGCTTAAAATCTTGCATCTTGTTATCTTTTGTTTCCACTGGTTAATTTCAAAACTCCTAAGTAACTCATTCAGTTTAACACCATCACACTAAGTAATTAACCTTAGTAACTTAATAGGTTCTACCCCCCTTGGATTCGTTATAATTTGAGCCTAAACGAAGGAGTCAAGAATAAGGTGATAGCCTTGACTCAAGACTTGCCCCCAAGGACACACCGAGTGGCTTGAAGATTTCTGCCACTTAACCCAGGTGTGTGAAAGATGGCAGCACCTTTTTGGATCTATTGCCGGGGATAAATATTTTTGTTCCTGAGTACGACTTTTGTTTTCTTCCTTTTTGTTTTTGGTTTGTTTGATGAACTCTTAGAGTAGATCTTTAATTTTCATCTCGCGACTCCACATACTTTTTTCCAGTTTTTATTTTTACAAAGAAAAGCAAAAAGTAATTTTTGTGAAAAGATTTATAAATGCTTATTTTTCTTTTTCACATGGCGACTCCATTGAAGGGATAAAACCCTCCTTTCTCATAATTTTGTTGAGACTTGTTGTGTGTAGATGAGCCCATGCGACATATCAAAACCTTTAAATCTCATCACTTTACAACTCCACCTATTAAGTACAAGGTTTAATGGTTATATCAAATGCATACTATTAATTTTTGATATGGATGGATTAAGGGAGCAGTATGGTGCCTAGATAACCAGACTTTTTCAGCCTATCGATTTCTCAAACATCCCAGGTTTTCCTAACTATTGTCATGGTGTGGGGGATGCATATAAATGGCTTCCAATATTTCATGGAAATTATGGTGATTCAGCCACTTGGCATGTCAAATATTTCCTTCAGTTGATGGATGACTCCAATGTGCTTCATGAAGACAATATGATGGAAATGTTTGCTGGTACTTTCTAGGGTGAGGCCTATTGTTGGTTCTATCAAGGCCTTTCAAATAAATGTATAACCTCATTTCCAAGTTTCCTTTGGATGTTTTTAGAGTAGTGGCATGATGGTAGGGGTAGTATGAATGGTTTGAAAAAGTTCCTTGAAAAGATTTTTACCTTCTACCTGTCCGGGATAGAGTATCACATAGAGACATATGATGGACATTTTGCCATGATACAAAGTATTGAAGACTTGGAATCACTTCTTGAACATTTAAGTGAAGAGGAGATCCATGAGACTCCCATCAAAAAGCATCCTAGTAGTTATTTAAGAAAGGAAGCAATTAAGTAGACTTTTAAAGAATATAAGGTAACTCTCATTACACAGCAAGATTCTGAAGATGGGAACATCTATGACAATCATGTCGAAGAGCTTCACAAGGAACCCATGATTGAACACATTGTTGAAGACTCTCATCATGTCATGATAACTGAAAACATTGAAGATTTGAGATTTTCTAAAGATTGTTGCAATGCTTGTCCAGAAATCCCTCATGAGGAAACCAGTATAGAGATCAACACTTATGAAGAAGTTTATGATGTGTATGATGATAATCCTCTATGTTCATCACTTAGGGATGAAGTTTTGGAAAGTTTAAATTCTCATAATATCTTTGAAACCAAAACTTTGAAGGATGATTATTATGAGTCAGAGGAGGGTAGTCATATCTCAGGATGTGATACCAGCAAGGAAGACTCTCTCATATCCAACATAGATGGGAGTGATGACTATTTGAATTTCATAGATAATCCAACTTGTGAAAATCTTCTGGAGAACCCCATCCATTATATGTCCAGCAAGGGGAGTGTCTATTCAAAAATTTGTGGAAGTCCAATCTACAACACATCCATAGAGGGGAGCATGGATATGGATTCCTAGGAAAACCTTAGTATGGAAGAGGAGCATTCAAAATTTTCACGTGATCATTCAGAGTCATATCATGTCGAGCCGCACAAGGGTATCAGTAATGAAGACATTGAGAAGCAGTGTTGTAAAAATTCAGATGTGATGCAGCTAGTGGAATATCAGTCTCAGCCATCTTTTTCACATATATAGGTTCCTTATGATTTGGAGCTACTTGGGGCTTGTGCAATGAGTTATCATTTGATAAGCCCTGGTGATCAATATGATGACGTCGTCATTCTACCTCATCATTCTGATTGGTATCTCAGTCATATCCAATCATGGATAGAAGCAACCTGCATGACCACATACAAGTTGGGGAAGAATTTTTATGACATTATTCATGCCTATGATCTCCCATCCATCCCGCCCATTCTGAATCATCACGCAGGTTTGCATTTTCTGAATAAGGTATCCTTACTTTGGCTGGTAACCAAAGACAAGGAAATTTTTTTTTATGTTAACAAAATTCTTAGGTGGTTACATTGGATTTATGATTACACTTAACCCTTTTTATATCATGCTTATACTAGGAAAATTGGCTCCTTGAAAGAGAGCAGTTACTTTCTGCATTTCTATTTTATACTTAGCTATAATAAAACTTTGCTTCTTTTAGTTAGTTACATTTATTTTGTTTAAATAAATCAGCTTAATGGTTCATTTGGTTTTTTATAAAACTTGTGCTACTAAGGTTTTTCTTGTCGAGTTAAGATGTTTTTACAGGGTATATAAACCATAGATTCTGGTGTTCTTGTATCCTCTCTTTGCCTTAAAGACCAGATCGAGCACGCGTCCCACAATTGGAGCCAGGATCTTACCACCTAAGTTATACTTAGTGGTTTTTTATCAAGTGAGCCTGGTGAACCAGACAAGGATAACATGTTTGGACTTCAGAAGACCTTCAGTCTTGCTTCTGGGAAGCTTTGTTGTATTATATCACATGTTCATACCACATGGGGGAATTGTAATAAATGTTATAGCATGATAGTGTCTGTAAAAGACTCGGTCTCTTAGACTTTATTTGTCAATCCGATCAGCCCAGAGTGTTTTTTCCCTTGGTTATTATTGGTTGTTGAATAAACGACTGATAATTTATGAGTTTTCCCCCCATACCTCCAAAGTTGGGGTGGTCGGCTTGGCATTTAGGCCTATTGAGGTTATTAGAGTCTATGTGTCAATGTATAAACATGCTAGGCATCATGGTCGAGTCATATGAACATGTCTATGTCCCCCTAGGTTTTTTCTTTTTTTTTTAATTTTTAATTTTTTCAGTGTTTTTTATTAAAATTTAAATTTTCCAAAACTTACGCTATTTTTTAATAGTTTAATTGGAAAAATTGGTTTTGTAATAAAAATGGGCCAAATAATCAGTTTCAATGAAGTAAGTGCTCATTTTCAAGCTAAGAGCACCATGTAAACCCATGGACCCACTATTTCCTAGTTTTGAGTGATTTTCCATCACTCAGGTCAGAAAACCCCCAAAAATAAATTATTGATTATTTTAATTAATAAATTGATGAATAATGGAGCAAATCCAAAATCCTAGATCAGTGGATTCTCAGCAGATTTGATTGAAATCGGTCAGATCTGAACCAGATTGACTGGATCTGAAAAATCCTTGACTGAAGGAGGTGATCTGGATAGATCTATAGTTGATCTTCAGCATCCTTTATGGGAAATTGTGCCCTCTCTCTCTCCTCCACACGTTTGGGCTCTCCTGGAAGCTCCGTGGATTGATGTGTCGGTTTATGGGTTGATGTGTCAGCTCAATCAGCCCCTCGATTGACAAGTAGGCTCATTTCATCTTCAGATCAGCATTGATTGACTCTCCCTCAGCTGCAGTGGTCTGTCTCCTTAGGATTTGTGCCCCCCCTAGGATGGATCTCTTGGTTTTTGTATAAATCAAGCACATGATTCCTATTCCAAGTTAGTTAGAGCTGGATTGAGGAGTTGTTGCCATTTTAATACTTCTATATTTTGTGAATAAAAAATCTTTTGAGGCTATACCGTGTAGTGCATGTGTTTGTGTGGATTCTGAGTGTTATGCTGCTAATGTGATAACTACAATTTCTTTCCAATTTCTGTGTTGCTTTCGTTTTCTGGCTTCAAGGATTCAGTTGAATGAAGTAAGGGTGTAAACTAGGCAAGTTATATTGCTTGCTCTTGTTTATCCATATGATGTATGCTCAAGAATTTTATTTATATGCTTAAATAAGATTATTTTTGCATGATCTTTCATTTTTTTTGCTTTATACATCTATATCCAGATTTCAAGAGGTGTTGTGCAGGCTTGCGTTATCTAGTTGCAGGTTCCCGATTGCGTGAAGGTGAGGATCAATATTGACGTCATTCCTTATCCAATAAGCTCAAGAATCTATCCCTCAGTGCTCCACAAAAGGGCCTCCTTTCAGCTTGCTCCATTCAAGCAACGAGCCAACCTTCTCTCCTCTTCTTCTCATTTCTTTAAAAAAATCAATCTTTCGGTTACCTGTCTCTCCCTCTTATGATCATATCTAGTTCTAAGAATTGAATGTATATTGTTAGATATATTTCATAAGAGTCTTGTTGCTTATATCTATAATTTCATAAAGAATATCATTTCAAAAAGATAGATCTAGGTGTAGGAATTGCCTTTTTTGCAAGTAGCTAAATCATAGATCTAAAACTTGCTCATAAGGTAGTTTTTTTTCGTTATTTAAAGATTTAAATTCTGCAAGAAAAGTGCATATATCATTGTCTTCCCAAAAATCAATCCAAGATCCCAAGGAAATCTTGCTTTCCTTAGTTCCTTTTGCAAAACTAGATTAGCCCCTTTTAACAAATTTTTACTTAGTTTTTTTTTGGTAACTACCTTGGTGACCCAAAACACTTTTAAAGTGTGTTTGGGTACATTTGATTTTAATTACTTGCTGTTTTTTAGCAGGTCTAACAAAACAGAGAAGGAGACTCTGCCCATTTTATGACTCTTGGACGAACCAGAGCTTCCCGAAAACTTCCCCCACCGCTATGTTTTGAGTTTAGCTTGTTACAAGCTTGTTGTAAGCCTTTGGATCCTAGATAAAAAGGACCAAGGTGCATCAATTTAAATTTTCTGATATTGTAAATCGCTGCTAATAAAAATAAAAATTATTTTCGAATATGCTCTTTTGAGCCTATTCACCATCCCCCATGGGGGGATTTGCGTCTGTGTTATTTTTTACTTTTTGTTCATATTTTTTCAATCTAGTGTAGCTCTATTCTTCAGGTTAGTATACTTTGATTTATAATCATTTCCATATTTCATATCTAATGGTTTGAAATTATTTTTAATACTTACCCCACGACTTCCCGATTGACCGGTAAAGGGAAAGAGATGCGTGGTAGGACTAATTAGAAAACTGGAATTGTGTATATTTGATTCCTTTTTCATGAAATGTTTCATCAGATATAATAAAATTAACCCCTCCTTGATTCCCTGATTGAGATCCACTTGGATCGAAAGAGGTTCCTGGAGGGTTTTCTTTTTAACAAGAAAACCTATCTTAAAATTTACTAAAATTGACAAGACTCTAGTGTGTATGCTCTGCACTTGGCTGCGGTTCATTTGATCAATAAAGCTGCATCAAAAGAACTTAAGTGACTATATTAATTAGTCCTCACCTCCCAAATTGACAAACCATCAGGCGAAAACCCAATGCCTTGAACGAAATATAAGCGGTGGCAAAATATGCAAAGGAGTGGGAACAACTGGAAAGTGACCTCGAGGCGCCGATCTTTGTCACACCCTAATGGGTGTGTTATGAAAAATATCCCTTGAGACTCCATTCCATCCCACAAACACCTTGCGGGTAGCTGTGAAAGTTCACTTTTGGACATACTCCAAGTACCCCTCGGGTATATCTGAAGTCTGCTTTTCACCTAATTTAACTCATTTAGATTCCACACTAATCTAAAATCTACCAAGAGACATTTGCAAAACATTCATTCAAGTGCATGCAAGCACATTATTTTATTTGTTGACTCCATTTAAGGAACTGGTAATTTGTTTCTTTCGTTTCTATATATATTGAGTGTCATTACTGTGCTTATTTGCTTAAAATATTGCATCTTGTTATCTTTTGTTTCCACTGGTTAATTTGAAAACTCCTGAGTAACTCATTCAGTTTAACACCATCACACTAAGTAATTAGCCTTACTAACTTAATAGGGTCTACCCCCCTTTGGATTCGTTAGGAGTTGAGCCTAAACGGAGGAGTCAAGAACAAAGTGACAGCCTTGACTCAAGATTTGGCCCCAAGGACACAACGAGTGGCTTGAATATTTATGCCACATAACCCAGGTGTGTGACAGGCAGCAAAAAGACCCTAGGAACTTAGCATGCTCAATAATTTTAATGGTCAATTTGAGGGAACATGACAGTCCTCCCCTCCCAAATCTACTTGTCCTCAAGCAGAAGCACCACAGAGTGTTACAAATTTTTCCACCATGTTTTTGTTGCACCACTCTGATCATTAGCATTTTTTCAATGCCACTTCCTTTAGAAAGATTTCCAACCCAATTAAAGTAACTGACTAGAATTCCCAGATCCCACTGCCTCCTCTGTAATGACCCAATTTTTCCTTCCACCTTTTGAACTCTGTCATTCCTAAGAATTCTTGGATCCCATGGTTTTATCTGCCTCCTTCCACCCATCAATAAAAACAACAAAATTTTATCATTGTAGAGGAGGAAAATGAGGTTATGAAAATCATACCACCATACTGGGAGCTCATCTCTCCCCAGTCCAAACTAAACATTTTTTAAACTCTCCCACTAGACATGGAATTCCTTAATATGGGACCAAATTATCTTGAACTTCTCTAAAGTATGAAAATCCATGTGCAAGCTAGCACTGGAACTCATGTCACTGTTGTTATGAATACACAGGATTTTATCCCAAGTCCCTCCATGTATACTGAGTGCATCATATAGCAGCCATAAATGCTCATTCCATTGCTCATACAATTTCTTTGATGTGTCCAATGTCTCTCCATTGATGCAAGCAATATTTTTACCCTCCAGTGCACACATCTCAATCATGTGTCTAGCCACCCAATCAATGGATGGAAAAAATTTCATGGTAAATGATTCTGGTGGGAATAATTTAGCTACTACTATTGCACTTGTCAAACCACATGGTTTGACCATCAATACCTCAACTGGAAGAGTGAAAGTATCAAGCTCCTCTTGTGGCATCAACAGAAAAAATCCTTTCACCCAATTTTCATCCCCACATGATGTGCCTGAAATAGAAGTGTGGGGTGAAGAATTGTGATCCAAATCCCTACAATTCTCATCAATCAAGATAATGGATCCACAAATTCCTCCACTAGTTTTCTGAGTGACAGTGTCATCATGTGCCTCCTCCAAAATTGTACAACATTTTCCTAGAGGCAAATCATAATCTCTTAGGAGCCATGCAAGTGCTTGATATTCATATTGCTTCACCTCAAACTCCTCAAGCACATGCAAATCAGAATGCACCTCATGTGCATGTGTATGGGAGGTATATAATAGCTGCAAAATAAGTCTTTTTGTTGTTCACATGTCAATACAATGTCAGTCACAACAAAAACATTATTGCAGAAATAAAAAAAATTCCTCCCAAGGCCTTCATTCCAAATATGTCTCTATGGAACTCAACAGGTGCTCCCCTCTTCATCCAGTGGATCAACTCTTTGCCATTGATCCAAGGGTGTAAAATTCCATCAATTGACCCACACATTGAAAGTATGTGTAGATCTGATGCCTTCTTTTCAAAAGTGGCTGCACACACATGCATTTTCTGTTGCTTGTAAATCATAGAAAAACCAGCAATATTAAAAACAATTTTCTTGCAACAAGACATAAAACTTTTACCTTCCATATTTTCCTCTTCAGTTATTCCTCTATCCAACCATACAGTCGATGAATTAGAGATATTTCTTGCTAATTTATATGATCTATAATCATCCATCTCTTATACAATAGGATCTGTCTCCCATGGGGACAAATCATGATCCCCCTGTTGTGCATGCGACACAAACCAGAAAAATTTCTTCACCCACTGTTCATTCCCCATTGGTGTTTTTGAATCTAGGACATATGGGAAAGAATTGTGAACCTTCTTTGCATGTTTGCAACCTTCAGTAATCAGACTTATGGATGCAACTTTTTCATTATTGGCTGGCCCAAATTGGGTGCTCTCATCCCACTCTTCCATGGGAGAGTGATTGTCTTCAAGGAACAAATCAAGTTTCCTTGGAAAGAAATGAAGTGCTTGGTTCTCATAAAACTATTCTGCACACTCTTTAAGCACATACCAAATAGAATTCTCCTCATCATCCACCCTCTCAGGAGGTTATTCCATGGAATTTTTCATCCCATTTAACCAAAAGGGATGACTCTTAGGAAATATTGAGGATTCAGTCAATTCTTTCCACTCTTGTTGGAATTGTTCTATCTTCATTTGTGATTCTAAGAGGGCACTTTGATTGTATCTCAAAGAATCTTGGGTGGGCAACAAATCACCTTTGAGCTTGCAGTTCTCTTCTTCATATATCCAAATACTATCTTCATCATGCAGTGATGCTTCCCGCAATAACTCAACAAGCTCAAAGATGTCATTTTTATCTGAAAGCAATTGTGAGAAATTACCTTTGATTGCAGGCATTGCTTTCTTTATATTGTCCATGGATTCAAAGGAATATTGGTATTCCATTAAAGAAGCTTCCCAAAACATATTTTACACTGGAGTATGAGTGTCATGGAGAATTTTCAAGGCCTCTTGGATCTTCTGTTCATCCATCTTCAATGACCCTGCAAGAAGATGAGGTTCTTGTAGATGTTCCTCCTCTTCATTTTCCATCACCGGATCAATTTCATGCAGTGCACTCGAGGTTTTGAAATCTGATCCATATTTTGTTGCTGCAATATATTCATATTTTAAGTCCTCAACAACATAATTTGGGATGCAAATTAAATGCTTATTTATCCTTGGTGCACTAGAAAGATATTCCATCAAAGTTTCATCCTTCATACTGCATTCATTTTTGACACCAGAATTCTGAGCCTCATCACTACGGGGATCAACTATTCTGAACTCTTCACTGGAAGTGGCTTCCATATCAAACTTACAAAATGACACATAAAAATCATAATTTACTAACTCACCATGTGTTATGTTCTCCTCCTTATGTGGTGGAATTATGATGGCTTGTTCACCTACCCATTTCTCTTCTTCACACCCTACTAAGATGTGCTCAATTTTTGCTCCCTTGTGAGGTTCAAGGTGTGACTGTAAATATGGATTGTGTTTCTCTTTTGGAACAGATCCAAAGCATATCTCACCATCATCAATCTTCCTCATCTATTCTGCACTTATCTTGAAATCAACCACAAAGAAATTTGGAGTCATTTCACCTTCCGCGTTACCAACAACTAGATGTTGGACTATTAGATATTTAGCCGTGCATGGATATTCTCCATCTCCTTCTAAAAAAGGATTTGATGAATCATAATCCTCATGGATTTTGCAAATATGCTGATCTCTCTTTGGGGAAAACCCAAATAATCTCTCAAAGAAACCATGTACAGATGGATCTAATGAATCTTCACTTTTGGTCCTCTTTTCTTCCCCTTTACTTTGAGAATTGGAACAAATTAGTTCCTTTCTTGATGGATTATTGGTATTCAAAGAACCTACATGTGTTAATGTTTCTAAAAACATAGACTCTCCATATTTATTTCCTTCATGTTGAGAGACGCTACTACTACCTTTTCCATGTTTGCTTGCCAACTGCTTGGCAAGGAATTTTCTAGTCTCTTGATTTGACCGAATGATGCTTTGGGATACATATTTCATCCCTTTAAATGTTCTTTGCATCAAAATTCTTAAATCTTCTTGATCATCCATTTTTGAATGCTATTCTTCATACATATCAAATTCTAAATCTCCCATGAATGGAACTAATTCCACAACTACAACTTGAAGATATTACTGAGCTACTTTTCCACTGAGAGTTACTTTCCATGGGATGAGACAAGGAAAGTGCTCTAATACCACTGTAATGTCCTAAGTCTGGTGTGCATACCTGAACAATTTAATTCTGTAATTTTACTTAAACAATTATGAAATTTTAATTGGTTGACATAGAGCCTTCTCGAATTGGGAAAAACAAGGGTTTCTTCTGGCAAATTTTGCAAAGGACAAGAGTGATCAGTGGGAAAAAAACAAAAAATATTTCAGACATGGAATTTCCTCTCTCCCAACACATTTATATCTGCTTCCATTTAGGGTTCAAATTCTGCACCGTGGAAATCTATTACCACACTTCTGGGAAGCCAAACCGTGAAACTAAGGAGAGTAGTTCGGTCTGTTTAAACCAGAGGCTTCAGGAAAATTGCAGAGGTTTGTTCCAGCCTTCATGTAACATAAAAAATTATTTACATATTTTTTTTAGGTTCTATATATTTTAAGGTGCTTTGGGTGAATTTGGGAATTTCTGAAAATTTTGGTCAAGAGAAACACTATGAAGAGGAGGATCCAAAAGGATTCTATGAACCAAACAAAAAAGGGTTTTGGATATTTATATGGGAAGGAAATCCTTTTACTAACCCATAGGAATTTACAGATCTCAATTTGAGTTTACAGAACTTGTTTTACATCAATTTTAGTAAAACTAGTTATTTTCCAATGCAAATCTAGACTAGGTTGACTTAAAATGAGTGAATCTCAGCCATTTCGAATCAGATTGGAATAAAAATTGTAGAGAATTTTTATGATATCATATTACATCAAATAAAATCTAAATTACTATCATCAATTGACTATAAAACTCTCTTCAACATTGTGCATCATTACAATGTATTTTATTGACATAATACAGGCAAGGGCATGGAGGTTTGAACCATTAGATATTGAAAACTATTGGAACTGTTAATGAAATATGATGTACAGTAATTTATGGCTATTGGTTTCAAGAATGTACTGAATCAACTCAGATAGGCTGCTCCATAGCTCCAATGTAACATGCAATGAGAAGGGGAGAAGAGGGGAAGAGGAGAGAGGGAATGAGAGGTTGGGGCCCATCTCCTAGTAGTCTGAGGAACAACACTCAAAATTAATGCTCACATAAGAATTCAGAAATCAAATCATCAACCAAATTGAAGTGATGGGTTTGAATTTTTCTTTTATAGACTTCTGGATGACCTTCTTAGTAAGTTGAGGTCAATGGTGACCTGTGAGAGCAAGTCAACCCCATGGGTGACCTAACCCTAGCCACAAACGCACCCCCTTTGGGAAATTAGGCAAGTAGGACCATGTGGAATTGTTTCCAATTCCAAATCATCCTTCAAAATTAGAAACTGCACCCTCCCTTATTCAAAAGCTGCCTCTTTTGAGTTATGACAGCTTTCTGCTTTTCCTGGTGTTGTCCTTCGATTGCACACCAGCAACAGAAATTTTTTGAAAGATGTCTCCTCACTTGAGAAAGTGGGAGAGGTGTGAACTTGGGAGAAAGCACAAAGCTAGGTACTGTCACCTACTCCTAGCTCCTCTGTTTAGGCTAACTCCTAATGAAGCCAAGGGGGGTAGTCCCTAACAAAGAGTTTTCTATGGCTCAATGTTTAAGTTAATTTTTAGATGTTTCAAATTCGGATGGGTGTTGTTTAGGAGTTAATGTGATTTAAGATGATTAATGTGATGAATGGAACACAAGGCAAAGCAATCCACATTTCTATCACCGAAATTGAAAGATAGACAAATATTTGAGAACTTCACAAAATAGATAAAGAATTCACATATATGATTTATAATCAAACATTCGATGGACAAATGGCCCAGATTATCAACAACGTGTAAAATATAGGACCAGTGCCTATGGATTCAAATTATCAGAGATGCTTCGAGTGTAAATATATGAATCCCAAAAGATTCTAGTGAATGTTAGGTTTTGCAAGTGTTCTTGGTAAGTTTTAAGAGTTTTTACTTGTGATCTTCACTTATGGTAGTTGGATGTCCTAACTGGTAATACCTTTAGTGGCTCCATTCGAAGACATGACAGACTTGTCTGGGGTCAAAGGTAAGTGTTCAATAACTTAACTACCAGTGCCCAGATTAGGTATCCTGGCGCCCACACTTGGAATTTTCCCACATGCCTCAGTATTTATCAAACAACGCCGGTGCGTTGGTTATGGGGAAAAAGTTTTAGTTAAGTTCCTCTTGTGGGGTTTAGAGATCCAATGCCATTTCTGGGTATTTCGATCTAATATTAGTTAGAGAATACTCTAGCAAGGAGGGAAGGGGTTTAATTAATTAAAGGGGTGTGAGTTGCAAATTTTATTAAGTTAATTAATTAAAACTCTCTGGAAGAGAGCGCTGTTGACCTCGTCTTATGACCGTGGTTCAAGAGACTTAGCTAATCTATATGAAGCTAATGTAGGGATTATGCAAATCTAAGATGCTCTTCAGTAGAGAGTGCTCTTCACTTGTGTTTCTACAAGTTCAAGACTCTTACTTATGGATTATTAATTGATTAAACAAGCACAAGATGATATTAGTCGCTTAAACTCTCCGATAGAGAGCACTCTTGATCCACCTTATGGTGAGATTCAAGAGATTTAAGTAGTTAATTAATATTAGAAAGATAAACAATTTAAACTGAATAATCAACTTAGCAATGATGAATTAACAATTAATGATCTAAGCATGAGATGTAATGAATGATGAAAACTAGCACTGCTCAAAGTATACACACAACGCAAGCCTCCCCAAATGGGGGAGGAAGAGAGTGGGGACTTAAAAAACCCACTCAAACAGAGATCTTTTAGTAAACTTTATACAATGTGCCTTAAGGAACCTGATCCTTGAAAGGAATTTTCAAATAAAGGTAAAATAACTCTACAAATATTATAACCTGTAAAAAGGAGAGTGCCTTGTATTTTTACTTTTGAGATCTTTTATTAAACTTTGAAAAGGGAAAAGGGAAGAAGTTTGAAGAGAATAAAAAGAACAAAAGGAAAGGGGCCCGAAACAATAGAAGATGAGAGAAGGAAGGAAAACAAACTAAGCAAGGATCAAAACAAAAAAAAGGGGAGCATAGGGAAGCCAACTAAGAAGCTAAGGGATGGACAAAATTGAAGAAAATGGGACAGCGAACAATGAAATAAGTGGCTGTCATAAAAGGTGCAAAACGGGACAGCGAACAATGAAATAAGTGGCTGTCATAAAAAGTGAAAAACATGACAGTGAACCATGAAATAAGTGGCTGTTATAAAAAGTGCAAAATGGGACAGCGAACAAAAATTAAAAGAAATGGCCAAAAGCAAGGTTAAAGGAAGCCCAAAAACTAGGGAAAAAAGAGGCAAACAAGGGAAGAAAGCTAGGGCACACTAGGGCTGTCCAAAAAAGAGAAAGAGGGCTGATAAAAAGGTACTAAGAGGGCAGCAATGAAGAAGAGGTAAAAGAAACAAAACAAAGCAATTGGAATAAAAGGGATTAAGAAGAGGAACAATGGGAGGTTTTTTGTAGCTTAATTCTTAAAGTTTTTTGCCAATTTTTCCCGCTTAACCTATCATGGAGAGAGAAAAAACCAGCGAGCTATTTACCTGCAAAATGATGGGTTAAACAATAGATAATACTACAAAAATACACCTAGTATTTGAGAAAAATATATGAACCATGTGCTGCTTCAAATACCAACTAGATCTAAGAGAAAGAACACTTCCTAGATCTAGAAATGGAAGCAAGTAGATGCAAAAGATTTACTTTATAGATCAATATACTACTTGCAACATAAAGTAAAATAATGAGAAAATTTGACTTTAGGGTGAATGGAGAAGATGAACCACTTGGATCTTGAATCCCTGAAATCACTTTGGATCCCAATGGCATGCAACTGCTAGGTACATATGATTTGCTCCAAGAATAGTAGATGCAACTTAGCTCAGCCTCTTACTTTCTACAATGAAGTGATCTGCAACACAATCTTATACACTTGGCAACATGGGGGTTAAAACATGTATTATTTACTAATCAAATCTCAAAAGCATGAAATACAGCTAAATAAAACAATGCTCTTTGAGGCTTTTGAAAGTAAATGAAATAAATAGGTAACTTGAAGCTACAAATAACTATTTCTACGTGCTTATAGAAGCCCTCTAAAGAATGTATTAATACCCACACAGTATCAAAAGTAAAGAAACTAGAACAATTTCACCTCATTAGCAGGAACGTATGCACCCAGGATCCACACAGCATGAGCCTCCAAATCCTTTCTTTATTACAAAATAGGTTGCATGAGAGAAACAAGTATTACAATATTTTACCAGAGTTTCTTTACATCAATCATCCACCCCTCAGTAGAGCTGAAAGAGCCTATATTTAACAAAGGAGAGAGTGCTAAAACCCTAAAACCAAAAAACCAACCCTGCTGCATGGGAAAGTTGCCTGCTAGGTTTGGAAACCTACTTTGTTAGGTTCGAGAAGCCTACTGATGGTGTAAGCTTCAGTCTTCACCTCAATCAAATCACCATACCAATGAGATCTCTCCATATCATCTTTAGTTGGAGATGACATGTCTGATAACTGATAATAAATTAATTGCTCTCTTAATGATGACTGAAGCTGAGTTATGATAACTCTAATCATTATAAGTGTTCCATGAGATGTCATTTAACCTTTTATTTTACTAAATTTGGATTAATTTGGAGAGTTTTAGTTTTCTCCAAAATAATCATTTTTTTTAATAAAAATCATTTAAAAAAAAAACATTTTTTAATAAAAATCATTTTTTTACTCAAAACTGACTTTTTTGAGTAAAAAGGCATTATGTGTCCGATTGTTGATCTGAAAGCTGGCTCTGACTGGGTGGCTGATCAAGAATGATTTTTGGCTTAAGGTTAGAGCCTTCAATCACTGAATTCTGAGTCCATATCACGAACGGGTTTTTTCCATTTAATTTATGGAAAAATTAACCCAAAAAACTTAGGAAAAGTAATTAAAAAGTAAAAAATTAAAAAAATAGTTTTTCACTGTTCGAAAAAGATTTTTTCAAATTTTTTTTATGTGTCCACATGACTTAGGACATGACCATGATCTATATAAATAATGTGTATTAGGATTATAACACTTAGTTGGCCTCTAATAACCCCCCAAGGCCTATAATTCAACATCGGGCATTCCATCTTTGGAGGAAGTGGGAGAAAACCTCGTCAATTATACTCGGCTAAAGGCAAAGCATAATTGTTAGGGGCAAAAAACTCCTTGGAATACCCTATTTGAGATTCTATGTCTTAGGAGAACGAACCACTCAAAAATATACTACTAGCACATTTTATTACAAACCCTATGGGGCCATGGTCAAAATTATTCAAATAAAAAACTGGCTAGCCAATATTGGCTAGACATGCAAACGGATCAACTGATACACTAGAATCAGAATTTGAACAAGTCTGTCAACCGATGGCTCCTCAGGTAACCCAACTATGGTACAAAAAGTTGGATAACACATGGGTCATAAGGAAACTCTTTCTTTCCTTAAAAAACTTTACTGGTTTTCTCTTACAGCTTTTCTGAGCTCCATAAGAGGAAACTGCGCCCTCCCCTTTGAAATAATTTCCTGCTTTTACCTATGTTTGCATTTTCTACTTTTAGGAAAATTCCGTTTATTCTCTTACTTGATTTTTCCATGGAATTTCTTATTTTTACCAAGGAAAGTTGAATATCTTTCCCCAATGCACCCTCTTGACATGGCAACCTTAATTCCACATCATTATTCTACATAATAAATAACATTGCTGAAATAAAATTAAATACATTCCTTAGAACAATTATTAGTAAAAATTTATCCTATGAGGAATAATTAATAACAACTTGAGCCCCTAGGAACTTAGCATGGTCAACACTTTTAATGGTCAATTTGAGGGAACATGACACTCCACTACATAGGGCTTCACCAAGCCAAAATTGTCAAATTCTGCCAATTCTCTCCTAAACTTACCAAACCTATCTAGAACTGTTCCAAGCTATTACAAACATTATTGAAGGCTGTATTAATGTGTTTTATCATCTATTTTTATTTACCTAATCCTCTATTTGAAGGGATTTGAAGGAATCTTCTTAGTTTCACGATTGGATGACCCAGAAGCGTGGGAGTAAGTTTCAGCATAGCTGAATATGAAACCTAAATGGTATACGATATAAATGTATTAGGAAATATGAATTATATTTACTAAAAGTTTCCTTGGTTACTTCCATCTACCCACTTCCATGCCTATAAATTTTTCAGTAAAATACCTTTATCTGCATAATCCAAAAATTTACTGATTGTCTGCAAGTTTTATATCATATTTTTAATTAAATTTGTAGTAGTATTAGTGCTCAGATCTGGATTTCAGATCCAAAACATTATAGTTGTATCATAGCACTTTCCTTGGATCAACATGTGAATAGTAAGCTCTCAAGTAGAAGAAAACATTTATGGCCATGTCATACTCAGAGGAATATTTTGATGAGCAGTATGAAGAATACTGCAGAATGTATGAAGAAGAAGAAGAACTTGAGCAGTATGAGGATGAAGGATATGAATATCCCTCATGTAGGACCTCCAGACGATGTAGTGGGAATGATATGGGTGATTTCTGGCTCCAAGATTATGATGAATCAATTTGGCATAAATTTACAAGCATCAATGGCCAAATGTTCAATGGAACGAACTCTAAGGAACCCTTCCATCATTCCATGGAATACTATGATTTGAAAGAAGATATACGGGAGGTCTTGTCTTTTCAAGAGTACTACACTCTTGAGATACATAATATCTTTAGAGATCCCTACTCTAAGAGAAACATGAAGAGGACTACACACATGGTTGATGAAGTGTGCAAGGAAGTGGATACTAGAAGGTTTCTATTTGCAACCAAAATAGAAGGAAAAAAGGGAAGATTCATCAAAGCCATCTACTTGTCCAATAAGTAAGAGGATGTTTGGATTTTTTACAAAAAAAACTTCTATTTACCATCTTGAGGAATAAGCCTCAATTTCCTTGAAGGAGAAGATAAATGAAGCAGAGACAAAAATCTATGAAGTGAAGTGCAAATCACCACAATGTGGCTGCATAAGAGAAGTTGAAATTGGATGCACTGCAAGATTCTTGGTGGGTGATATGTAGATCACTAATAGAGATATGGGATCATGTATGGGTGAAGAGACACATTTTGGATCAGTTCCAAAATAAGAATGCAAATCAGAGTTACAATCACTTTTTGAGCCACATAAGAAAGAATAAAACAAGACCACACCGCTTGGGTGTGAACCAAAAAATTTGGTGGAGGAGCAAGCTACCTTAGTATCACTTCGGGAAGATAGTAAGATCAAGAACATGGATGATAAAAGTTCTGATTTTTATAGGAGCCATGTACACTTAGAACCATTTGATCCATGGGAGGATGAATAGAATTCACTTGCATATGAGGACTACAAGGTGAAGGACAATTGTGAGGAAGATGAATTTGCTCATAGTTTATCTGTTAGTGAAACCAAAATCAATGTATAGTAGGGTGATACTATTAATGATGATAAGGGATATTTTGATTAGATATAAGAAAAGAACATAGATCAGATATGATATCATCATCTGAAATTCCTAATGAAGTGGAAGATAAGCCCCCACCAGTTGGATGTGAACTAGGAAAATTGAAGGAGAAAAATATGATGCAAAGGGATGAACATAGTTTATATTGTTGGAATCTCTTGCAGCATGATGAAGATTAAATTTCAAGGCATGAGATGCTTTATTATTTTTTTACAGATTAAATTTCCATCCAAATTTTAGAGGTACCCTCCACTTCACATCATGGAAGTGATTTTGCAGAAGATTCAAAGGATGGCTTGTATGATGAGAATAAGTTTTGTGTTGTGGATCCATTCCATGAGAAAAATGGTTCCACATGTTAGATATTATAAGAAAAAACCTTGGTGGAGAATATTATTTTTGAGCCACATCATTGGACTGGATCACTAAAGGACCATAGAGAGAAGCTTATGGAATCACTAGAAAATCTTGTTGACGTCAATGCCTTAGTGGAAATATGTTGTTGGAAAGATTATGGTGGAGAGATGGAAGGAGAATCCTTTTTGGAGGAGTGCATAGCACTGAAAGAAGGCATGGAAAAAATGAAGGAGATCTATGTGAACGTACTATCTGACAGAGATAATCTCCTCATGATGGCTAAGATGTACCATAGTGCACTCAAGAAGGAGGAAGAAGAATATGACAAGTTCACTCATGAGTTGGAGATCACCAGTAACTCATTGAAGAGCACACAAAGATCCCTTCGAGAGTCAAAGTTTCAAAGCTATCACCTTCAAAAGGAGTTGAATGTGTCATGTTGCTGCCTTTCACACAACTTGGTCACATGGCAGAAATCTGCAATCCACTCGGTGTGTCCTTTAGGGAAAGTCTCGAGTCAAGGCTGTCACCTTGTTCTTGACTCCTCCATTTAGGCTCAAATCCTAATGAAGCCAAGGGGGGTAGACCCTATTAAGTTACTAAGGAAAAATTATTTAGTATGGTGATGTTAAATTGAATGAGTTACTCAGGATTTTGAAATTTAACCATAAACAACCATAGATGACAAGATACAAAATGAGCGCACGAAAGCACAATGTTGTGACACAATATATATATATATATATATATATATATATATATATATATATATATCTAGAAAGAAATAAAATATCCAGTGCCTTAAAATGGAGTCAAAAGATGATCAATGTACTTGCATGTGCTTGGAGTGAATGTTTTGCGATTGCCTCTTGGTACATTTTAAGTTAATGTGAAATATGAGTTGATTAAAATTAGGCGAAGGGGTGGACTCTAGATATACCTGAGAGTACTTGGAGTATGTCAAAAAATAAACCTTCACGGCTACCCACAAGATATATGTGGGCTGAGTGGAGCCTCTAAGGCTATTGTTCATAATGTACCCGTAGGTGTAACATAGATCGGCGCCCCGAGGTCACTTTTCAGGAGTTCCTGCTTCCTTTGGGTATTTTGCCACCGTAATCGTTTGATCGAGGTGTTGGATTTTCACCTGATGGTTTGTCAATTTGGGAGAGTGAATCCTAATTATTCTAGTCACTCAAGTGCTTTTGATGCAGCTTGACTGATCGGACAAACCGCAGCCAAGTGCAGAGCATACACACCGGAGTCTTGTCAATTTCAGTAAATTTTAAGATAGGTGTTCTTCTTAAAATAAAAAACCTCCAGGATCCTCTTTCTATCCAAGTGGATCTCAATCAGGGAATCAAGGAGGGGTTAATTTTATTATAGCTGATGAAACAGTTGATGAAAAAGAAAACAAAGATACACAATGCCGGTTTTATAATTAGTCCTACCATGAATCTCTTTCCCCTTTCGGGTCAATTGGAAAGTCTTGGGATAAGTATTAAAATTACTTTCAAACCTCAGATATGGAATATAAAAATGATTATAAATCAAAGTATACTACCCTGCAAATTAGAACTATGCTAGATTAAAAAAAGATAAACAAAAAGCTAAAAAAGGGACACGGACGCAAATCCCCCCAGGGGGGATGGTGAATACGCTCGAAAGAGGTTATTCGAAAATATCATTTGTTTTTATTAGCAGCGATTTAAAATATCATAAAATTGAAATTGATGCACTTTGGTCCTTGTTATATGGAATCCAAAGGCTTACAACAAGCTTGTAACAAGTTAAAATCAAAACACGGCGATGGGGGAAGCTTCCGAGAAGCTTTGGTTCATCCAAGATTTGGAAAATGGGTAGAGTATCCTTCTCTTTTTTGGTTAGAAATGCTAAAAAACAGCGAGAAATTAAAATCAAATGTGCCCAAAAACACTTTAAAAGTGTTTTGGGTCACCAAGCTAGTTACCGGAAAAAAACTAAGTAAAAAATTGTTAAAAGGGGCTAATATAGTTTTGCAAAAAGGAACCAAGGAAAGCAAGATTTCCTTGGGATCTTGAATTTTTGTTTGGGAAGCCAATGATATATGCAATTTTCTTGCAGAATTTAAATCTTTGAAGAACAAAAAAAGAAACTACCTTATGAGCAAGCTTTAGATCTATGCTTTAGCTACTTGCAAAAAAGGAAATTCCTACACCTAGATCTATCTTTATGAAATGATATTCTTTATGAAATTATAAATCTAAGCAGAAAGAGTCTTATAAACTAGATCTCACAATATATATTCAATTCTTAGAACTAGATCTGATCATAAGTGGAAGAGACAGGTAACCGAAAGATTGATTTTAAAAGAAAGGAGGAAGAGAAGGGGAAAGGCCCGTTGTTGGATGCATTTGCAATGGAAACTTGTTAGTGGAATATAGAGGGGCAATGCCTTCACAATTTTTTTGGATGTATAGTGGAGTCAAACTAGATCCACAACTCGTCCAATCCTTGTTACCTGTAAGCTAAACACACAATCTTGCACGAAACCTCATGAGATCTGGATATATATATGAAAAAGAGAAAATAATTACATGCAAATAAACTTATGAAACATGTATAATCTATATCTTCAAACATACATGCTATGAGATATAGAAAAAACAACTAACCTTACTTGCCCAACTATACTCTTATTGATCCATATCACCTGCTTCAATCAAGGATTTGTCATATCTAGTCAATTTGGTTTAGATCTGACTAATTTCAATCAAATCGGTTGAGAATCCACTGATCTAGGATTTTTGATTTTCTCCATTATTCATCAATTTATTAATTAAAATAATCAATAATTGATTTTTTGGGGCTTTCTGACTTGAGTGATGGAAAATCACTTAAAAATAGGAAATAGTGGGTCCATGGGTTTACATGGTGCTCTTAGCTTGAAAATGAGCACCTACATGACTAAAAATGATTATTTGGCCCACTTTTATTACAAAATCAAATTTTCCAATTAAACTATTAAATAATAGCCTAAGTTTTGGAAAAATTAAATTTGAATAAAAACCACTGAATTTTTTTTTTTTTTTAAAGTTGAAAAAACCTATGGGGACTTAAACATGTTCATATGACTTGAACATGATGCCTAGCATGTTTATACATTGACACACAGACTCTAATAACCTCAATAGGCCTAAATGCCAAGCCAACCACCCCAATTTTGGAGGTATGGAGTGAAAAACTCAGAAATTATCAGTCGTTTATTCAACAACCAATAATAACCAAGGGAAAAAGCACCCTGGGCTGATCGGATTGACAAATAAAGTCAAAGAGACCGAGTCTTTTACAGATACTATCATGCTATAAAATTTATTATAACTCTCGCAAGAGGGTATGAGCATGTGATATAGTACAACAAAGTTTCCCAGAAGCAAGAGTAAAGGTCTTCTGAAGTCTGAACAAGCTACCCTTGTCTGATTCACCAGGCTCACTTGAAAAAAAACCACTAAGTACAACTTAGGTGGTAACATTCTGGCTCAACCTGTGGGACGTGTGCTCAATCTGGTCTTTAAGGCAAGGAGAGGATACGAAAACACCATAATCTCTGGTTTATATACCCTGTAAAAACATCTCAACCTGAAAAGAAAACCTCAGTAGCACAAGCTTTATATAAAAACCAAAAGAACCATTAAGCTGAATTATTTAAACAAAATAAATGTAATTAACTAATGAAAAAAAAGTTTTATTACAGCTAAGTACAAAACATAAATGCAGAAAGTAAATGCTCTTTTTTAGGATCTTATTTTCCTACTCTAAGAAAGATATAAAAAGGTTAGGTGTAATAAAAAATCCAACGTAACCACTTAAGCATTTTATTAACGTAATTTTTTTTCCTTGTCTTCGGTTACCAACCAAAGTAAGGATACCTTATTCAGAAAATGCAAACCTGCGTGATGATTCATAATGGGCAGGATGGATGTGAGATCATAGGCATGAATAATGTCATAAAAATTCTTCCCCAACTTGTATGTGCTCATGCAGGATGCTTCTATCCATGACTGGATAGGACTGATGTACCAATTAGAACAATGAGGCAGGCTAACTATATTATCATACTGATCACCAGGGCTTATCAAATTATAACTCGTTGCACAAGCCCCAATTAGCTCCAAATCATAAGGAACCTCTATATGTGAAAAATATGGCTGAGACTGATATTCCACTGAATGCATCACATTTGACTTTTCACAACACTATTTCTCAATGTATTCATTACTAATACCCTTGTGCTACTCTGCATGATATGAATCTGAATGATCAAGTGAAAATTTTGAATTCTCCTCTTCCATACTAAAGTTATCTCAGGCATCTAGATCCATGCTCCCCTCTATGGAAGTATCGTAGATTGGACTTCCACAAATTTTTGAATAGACACTCCCCTTGTTGGACATATCATGGATGGGATTCTCCATAAGATTTTCAAAATTTGGATTATCTATGAAATTCCAATAGTCATCACTCCCATCCATGTCATATGTGGGGGACTCTTCATCCATGGCATCATGATCCTGCCTATCCATGTCCTCCTTGTATTCATAACAATCTTTGTCAGAAAAAAAAATTACAAGGAAATAAACTTTCCAAACCTTCATCAACATGAGGCAAAACAAGGTCTAGTGTCACCACACACCATACTGATATTATCATAAGTTTCTTTATAGGCTTCTGTTATGATATCATGAAGAGGATCTTCAATATTATCTTTAATGAAGGAAACTTTTTGGACATGTTCAATGGGATCACTTGGGATGTGTTGCTCAGTGGGTTTCTCTAGAGGGATTTCAGGAAAAATATCAGCATTGCAACACACTTGAGAATATCTCAAATTTTCAATGTTTTCAGCTATCGTGACATGACGAAAGTCTTCAACAATGCGTTCCATCATGGGCTCCTCCTGAAGCTCTTCAACATGATCATCCTGGATTTTCCCTTCCTCAGAATCTTGTTGTGTATTGGGAGATACCTCATATTCTTTAATAAGCTGCTTAATTACTTCCGTTCTTGAATAACTATGAGGAAACTCTTTGATGTGAGTATCAGGGACCTCCTCTTCACTTAAATGCTCAAGAAGTGATTCCAATTCTTCAATACTTTGTATCATGGAAAAAGGTCCATCATATGTTTCCATGTGATACTCTGTCCCAGATAGGTAGAAGGTACAGATCTTTTCAAGGAACTTTTTCAAAGCATTCATACTACCCCTACCATCATGCCACTGCTCTAAAAAAATCCAAAGGAAGCATGGAAAAAAAGTTATACATTTATTAGGAAGGCCCTGATAGAACCAACAACAGGCCTCACCCCAAAAAGTACCAGCAAACATTTCCATCATATTGTCTTCATGAAGAATATTGATGTCAACCATCAACTGAACGAAATATTTGACATGCCAGATGGTTGAATCACCATAATTTCCATGAAAAACTAGAATCCATTTATATGCATGCCCCACACCATTACAAGATTTAGGAAAACCCAGGATGTTTGAGAAATCAATAGGTTGAAAAATTTCAGTTATCTGGGCATCATATTTCTCCTTTAATTCATCCATATCAAAAATTAATAGTATGCATTTGATATAACCATTAAAACTTGTACTAAAAAGGTGGGGCTATCAAGTGATGAGCTTTAAAGGTTTTAACATGTCGCATGGGCTCATCTACACACAACAAAACTTCACAAGTTTATGAGATAATAGGGTTTGTATCCCTTCAATTGAGTCACCATGTGAAAAAGAAAAATTAGCATTTATAAATCTTTTCACAAAAATTAGTTTTAGCTTTTCTTTGTAAAAATAAAAACTGGAAAAAAGTCTGTGGAGTCTCCAGATGAAAATTAAAGATCTACTCTAAGAATTCATCAAACAAAAGAAAAAAAAGAGAAGAAACCAAAAGTCGTACTCCAGGAACAAAAATATTTATCCCCGGCAACGGCACCAAAAAGCGTTGCCACCTTTCACACACCTAGGTCACGTGGCAGAAATATTCAAGCCACTCAGTGTGTCCTTGGGGGCAAGTCTCGAGTCAAGGCTGTCACCTTGTTCTTGAATCCTCCGTTTAGGCTCAACTCCTAATGAAGTCAAGGGGGGTAGAGCCTATTAAGTTACTAAGGCAAAATTATTTAGTATGGTGATGTTAAATTGAATGAGTTACTTAGGAGTTTGAAATTTAACCATAAACAACCATAGATGACAAGATAAAAAATGAGTGCACGAAAGCACAATGCTGAGACACAATATATATATATAGAAAGAAAATAGCCAGTGCCTTAAAATGGAGTCATAAAATAATCAATGTACTTGCATGTGCTTGGAGTGAATGTTTTGCGATTGCCTCTTGGTACGTTTCAAGTTAATGTGAAATATGAGTCGATTAAAATTAGGTGAAGGGGTGGACTCTAGATATACCCGGGAGTACTTGGAGTATGTCCAAAACTAAATCTTCACAGCTACCAACAAGGAATATGTGGGCTGAATGGAGTCCCTCAGGCTATTGTTCATAATGCACCCGCAGGTGTAAGAGAGATCGGTGCCCCGAGGTCACTTTTCGGGAGTTCCCTCTTCCTTTGGGTATTTTTCCACTGTAATGGTTTGATCGAGGTGTTGTATTTTCACCTGATGGTTTGTCAATTTGGGAGAGTGAATCCTAATTATTCTAGTCACTCAAGTGATTTTGATGTAGCTTGACTAATCGGACGAACCGCAGCCCAGTACAGAGCATACACACCGAAGTCTTATCAATTTTAGTAAATTTTAAGATATGTGTTCTTGTTAAAAAGAAAACCCTCCAGGAACCTCTTTCATTCCAAGTGGATCTCAATTGGGGAATAAATGAGGGGTTAATTTTATTATAGATGATGAAAGAGTTGATGAAAAATCAAACAAAGATACACAATGCCAGTTTTCTAATTAGTCCTACTACGCATCTCTTTCTCCTTTCGGGTCAATCGGGAAGTCGTGGGATAAGTATTAAAATTACTTTGAAACCTCAGATATGGAATATGGAAATGATTATAAATCAAAGTATACTACCCTACATATTAGAACTACGCTAGATTAAAAAAGATAAACGAAAAGCAAAAAAACGACACGGACGCAAATCCCCCCTGAGGGGATGGTGAATAGGATGGAAAGAGCCTATTCGAAAAGATCTTTTGTTTTTATTAGAAGCGATTTACAATATCAGCAAATTGAAATTGATGCACTTTGGTCCTTGTTATATGGGATCCAAAGTCTTACAACAAGCTTGTAACAAGCTAAAATCAAAACACGGTGGTGGGGGAAGCTTCCGAGAAGCTCTGGTTCGTCCAAGAGTTGGAAAATGGGCAGAGTCTCCTTCTATTTTTTGTTATACCTGCTCAAAAATAGGGATCAATTAAAATAAAATGTGCCCAAACACAATTTAAAAGTGTTTTCGGTCACCACGCTAGTTACCGAAAAAAAACTAAGTAAAAAATTGTTAAAAGGGGCTAATCTAGTTTTGCAAAAAGGAACCAAGGAAAGCAAGCTTTCCCTAGGATCTTGGCTTGCTGTTTGGGAAGCCAATGAGATATGCACTTTTCTCGTAGAATTTAAATCTTTGAAGAATGAAAAAAGAAACTACCTTATGAGCAAGCTTTAGATCTATGCTTTAGCTACTTGCAAAAAAGGAAAGTCCTATATCTAGATCTATCTTTATGAAATTATAGATCTAAGCACCAAGACTCTTATAAACTAAATCTAACAATATATATTCAATTCTTAGAACTAGATCTGATCATAAGATGAAGAGATAGGTAACCGGAAGATTGATTTTAATAGAAAGGAGGAAGAGAAGGGGAAAGGCCCATTGTTGGATGGATATGCAATGGAAGATTGTTAGTGGAATACAGAGGGGCAATGCCTTCACAAATTTGTTGGATGTATAGTGGAGTCAAAATAGATCCACAACTCATCCAATCCTTTCTACCTGAAGACTAAACACACAATCCTGCACAAAACATCATGAGATCTGGATATATATATATGAAAAAGGGACAAGAATTACGTGCAAATAAACTTATTAAACATGAATAATCTAGATCATCAAACATATATGCTATGAGATATAGAAGAAACAAGTAACCTTACTTTCCCAACTATACTCCTATTGATTCAGCTGAATTGTTCAAGCCAGATAGGGTTCAGATGTAAAAATTGAGAGAAAAGCCGGCAACATCAATAGCCGTAAGACAATGCTTAATCCACACACATGAGATAATTACACCATTTGGCCTCCAAAGCTTCTTTATCCCAACAATCAAAATATTACAACAGTATTACAATAGCAAGCCCTTCAATCCAACTCTAACTATCTTGGAAGAGGCAACCTGAGCTTTATTTATACAAAAAAAGGAGATCTATCCCAAGGGGCACAAATCCCAAGGAGATAGACCATTGTAGCTAAATAAAATTCCATCAATGCATGATCTATGTTTAACTAAGCCAGATCTGACTGACACCTCAACCTGTTGACTGAATCATCCACCAAAACTCATCCAAATGATCCCAAACATGTGGAGGAGAGAGGGAGGGCAAAATTCCCCGTGAAGGATGCTAAAGTTCAACTCTGGATCTGTCTAGATGACCTCCTTCAATCAAGGATTTGTCAGATCCAGTTAATCTGGTTCAGATCTGACATATTTCAATCAAATCGGTTGAGAATCCACTGATCTAGGATTTTGGATTTGCAACATTATTCATCAATTTATTAATTAAAATAATCAATAATTGATTTTTTGGGGCTTTCTGACCTGAGTGATGGAAAATCACTAAAAAATAGGAAATAGTGGGTCCATGGGTTTACATGGTGATCTTAGCTTAAAAATGAGCACCTGCATAATTGAAATTGATTATTTGGCCCACTTTTATTACAAAATCAAATTTTCCAATTAAACTATTAAAAAATAGCCTAAGTTTTGGAAAGATTAAATTTTAATAAAAAACACTGAAAAAATTAAAAAAATAAAAAGGTTGAAAAAACCTAGGGGGACTTAGACATGTTCATATGACTCGACCATGATGCCTAGCATGTTTATACATTGACACATAGACTCTAATAACCTCAATAGGCCTAAATTCCAAGCCGACCACCCCAACTTTGGAGGTATGGAGTGAAAAACTCAGAAATTATCAGTCGTTTATTCAACAACCAATAATAACAAAGGGGAAAAACACCCTGGGCTGATCGGATTGACAAATAAAGTCTAAGAGACTGATTCTTTTATAGACACTATCATGCTAGAACATTTATTACAACTCCACCAAGGGGGTATGAATATGCTAGAACATTTATTACAAGTTTCCCAGAAGCAAGACTGAAGGTCTTCTGAGGTCTGAGCAAGCTATACTTGTTTGGTTCACCAGGATCACTTGAAAAAATACCACTAAGTACCACTTAGGTGGTAACATTCTTTCTCAACCTGTGGGACGTGTGCTCGATCTGGTCTTTAAGGCAAGGAGAGGATACAAGAACACCAGAATCTCTAGTTTATATACCCTGTAAAAACATCTCAACCTGACAGGAAAACCTCAGTAGCACAAGCTTTATATAAAAACCAAATGAACCATTAAGATGAATTATTTAAACAAAATAAATGTAATTAACTACGGAAATTTTTTTTTATTATAGCTAAGTACAAAACATAAATGTAGAAAGTAAATGCTCTCTTTTAGGATCTTATTTTTCTACTCTAAGCATGATATAAAAAGGTTAGGTGTAATAAAAAATCCAATGTAACCACCTAAGCATTTTATTAACGTAAATTTTTTTTCCTTGTCTTTGGTTACCAGCCAAAGTGAGGATACCTTATTCAGAAAATGCAAACCTGCATGATGATTCAGAATCGACAGGATGGATTGGAGATCATAGGCGTGAATAATGTCATAAAAATTCTTCCCCAACTTGTATGTGCTCATGCAGGCTACTTCTATCCATGACTTGATAGCACTGATATACCAATCAGAACGATGAGTTAGACTAACTATATTATCATACTAATCACCAGGGCTTATCAAATGATAACTCATTGCACAAGCCCCAAGTAGCTCCAAATCATAAGGAACCTCTATATGTGAAAAAGATGGTTGAGACTGATATTCCATTAACTGCATCACATCTGACTTTTCACAACACTGTTTCTCAATGTCTTCATTACTGATACCGTTGTGTTGCTCTACATGATATGAATCTAAATGATCAAGTGAAAATTCTGAATTCTCCTCTTCCATACTAAAGTTTTTCCAGGCATCCAGATCCATGCTCCCCTCTATGGACGTATCGTAGATTGGACTTCACAAATTTTTGAATAGACATATCATGGATGGGATTCTCCATAAGATTTTCAAAATTTGGAATGTCTATGAAATTCCAATAGTCATCACTCCCATCCATGTCATATGTGGGGGACTCTTCATCCATGGCATCATGATCCTACCTATCCATGTCCTCCTTGTATTCATAACAAACTTCTTCAGAAAAAAAAAAAAATTTGCAAGGAAATAAACTTTCCAAACCTTCATCAACATGAGGAAAACAAGGTCTAGTGTCACCACACACCATACTGATCTTATCATAAGTTTCTTTATAGGCTTCTATTATGATATCATGAAGAGGATCATCAATATTATCTTCAATCAAGGAAATTTTTTGGAAATGTTTAATGGGATCACTTGGGATGTGTTGCTCAGTGGGTTTCTCTAGAGGGATTTCTGGAAAAATATTAGCATTGCAACACACTTGACAATATCTCAAATTTTCAATGTTTTCAGCTATGGTAACATGAGGAGAGTCTTCAACAATGCGTTCCATCATGGGCTCCTCCTGAAGCTCTTCAATAGGATCATCTGGATTTTCCCTTCCTAAGAATCTTGTTGTGTATTGGGAGATACCCCGTATTCTTTAATAAGTGGATTAATTACTTCCTTTCTTGAATAACTATGAGGAAACTCTTTGATGGCAGTATCAGGGACCTCCTCCTCACTTAAATGTTCAAGAATTGATTCCAATTCTTTAATACTTTATATCATGGCAAAAGGTCCATCATATGTTTCCATGTGATACTCTGTCCCAGATAGGTAGAAGGTATAGATATTTTCAAGGAACTTTTTAAAACCATTCATACTACCCCTACCGTCATGCCACTGCTCTAAAAACATCCAAAGGAAGCTTGGAAAAGAAGTTATACATTTATTAGGAAGGCCCTGATAGAACCAACAATAGACCTCACCCCAAAAAGTACCAGAAACATTTCCATCATATTGTCTTCATGAAGAATATTGAAGTCAGCCATCAACTGAAGGAAATATTTGACATGCCAGATGGATGAATCACCATAATTTCCATGAAAAACTTCAAGTCATTTATATGCATCCCCCACACCATTAAAAGAGTTAGGAAAACCCGGGATGTTTGAGAAATTGATAGGATGAAAAATTCCAGTTATCTGGGCACCATATTTCTCCTTTAATTCATCCATATAAAAAATTAATAGTATGCATTTGATATAACCATTAAACCTTGTACTGAAAAGGTGGAGCTGTCAAGTGATGAGCTTTAAAGGTTTTAACATGTTGCATGGGCTCATCTACACACAACAAAACTTCACAATTTTATGAGATAACAGGGTTTTATCCCTTCAATGTAGTCGCCATGTGAAAAATAAAAATAAGCATTTATAAATCTTTCCACAAAAATTATTATTTGCTTTTCTTTGTAAAAATAAAAAATGGTAAAAAGTCTATGGAGTCGCCAGATGAAAATTAAAGATCTACTCTAAGCATTCATCAAACAAAGGAAAAAAAAAAGGAAGAAAACAAAAGTTGTACTACGGGAATAAAAAGATTTATCCCCGGCATTGGCGCCAAAAAGTGTTTCCACCTTTCACACACCTGGGTCACATGGCATAAATCTTCAAGCCACTCGGTGTGTCCTTGGGGACAAGTCTCGAGTCAAGGCTGTCACCTTGTTCTTGACTCCTTCGTTTAGGCTCAACTCCTAATGAAGTCAAGGGGGGTAGACCATATTAAGTAACTAAGAAAAAAATATTTAGTATGGTGATGTTAAATTGAATGAGTTACTTAGGAGTTTGAAATTTAACCATAAACAACCATAGATGACAAGATACAAAATGAGCGCATGAAATCACAATGCTGAGACACAATATATATATATATATATATATATAT
>LPNX010423528.1:0-20368 GCA_001517045.1 Pseudotsuga menziesii
AAAAAAAAATATATCTTTGTGATTTTTGGTAGGTTTAAAAGAAAAAATCCACGCGCCGTCGGAAGTAACCGTCGGATTTTGGATCGAAATGTAGTAGTGTTATTTATTTATTTATGAAATTTAGGGATGTTACAAGTGGTATCAGAGCGAGTTTCCAAACATTAGGCCTGATTGGTTCACTTGCATGCAAATAAGAAAACAAATATACTGATTTTGAGTACATTTATTTATGTACAGAAATATAAAATATGTTCTGCAGGAAAATGGAAGGTATTGAAGCATCTGCTAAAAATGGGTCTCAGCACAACAATCCAGACAACATTTATGTAGAACTGAATAATCTAGAGATACTACAAATAGTTAAGGAGTTAAAAGATGAACTGCAAACTGTAAAAATAGACAATGAAATAATTCTTGAAATGAATCAGATGTTATTAGACAATATGCATAACATAGGAAAATAGAAACGAAATGTTTATGAAATTGATTCCGAAACAACGTCTTACAAACACAAAGGAAATAAAACAAAATATTATGATAGTGAATCTTCTTTAGAAGTTAATGCAAGGTCACATAGGGGAAGGTATAAATACATAAGTGACAGTAGTGAAAATAACCGTAAACTTAGGAGAAGGAAGTATAAACCCTATGAACAAATTTCTGGGGAATTTAAAAAATAAAGCCTCCCATGTTTAATGAAGAATTAGAGAAAGGTGAAGAAGCCGAGGCTTGGCTGTTAGGAATGAAGAAATATTTCCAGATCTATAACTATTCTGATAGACTAAAATCCCAGATGGCTATTTACAATTTAACTAGAAAAGATGACATTTGGTGGCAAGACATAAAAAGAGTAACACATCTTAAGGAGAAGTACTTAACTTGGAGAGTCTTTAAAAAGTATTTTAAAATGAAGTTTTTATTCAAACAGTACTACGAAGAAAGAGCTAAGGAATTCTATGAATTAAAATTGGGTTCAATGTCAATGAAATAGTTAAGTAGCAAATTTCTAAGTCTCTTAAGATATGTACCTTACATAATTGATGAAAAGTCTAAAATACAAAGATTTTAAAGATGTCTGCCCACTAGCTTCAAAGATAGGATTGAGTTTGATAACCCGAAGACTCTTGAGGAAGCTATGACAAAAGATGATTTCTGTTATAAACAAAGTAAGAAGAAAGAAAATTTAACTATCTGGAAGAATAAGAAGACAAGTCACTTTGACAAGAAAAGAAGAGGGTTTAAGTCAAATAAGAGTTTTGGGAGTAGATCTCAGAATTTCTCCAAGAATAACTATCAGAGAGCTAAGTTTAAAAAAAAAAATCACCATAGAATACTACAGTACCAAAAGGCAGGGATATGCCTAAAAACTTTGTTAAAAATAATGAACTTGAGGAACCAGTGAAATACTAGGAATGTCAATGACCACATTATGCCAAGTATTGTCCAAACAAAAAAGAGAATTTCAGCAACGTGCATACCATTCAAGAAGAGGAAACAATTGGAGATGTGGAAAATTAAATGAAGCATTGGAGAACCGTCAAACGGACCATCAGACTTCCATGGTGGAATGCAAGGTATGATACAAAGCCAATATGTTTCCGTTATGATTGATCTAGGCGCTAGTTTAAGTTATGTATCTCCTAGCATAGTGGAAAAGTGCAATTTATCTTTAAAAAAGTTTGAAAAATCTTGGCTGGCCCAGTTAGCTACAGGAACTAAAAGGAAAGTGGTCAATTATGTTGAAAATTGTAATTTGATTATGTGTCAGTTTGAAACTCCTCTCAAGTTAAATGTGTTATCATTAGGATCTTATGATGTTCTAATATAAATGGATTGGTTGAAAAAACACCAAGTGATTTTAAATTGTTTTCAGAAATTTTTTACTTGTTTAAATAATAAAGGAGAAAGAATTACAGTCACAGGAATACCTAAGAAAATTTATGTTAGGCAAATATTAGCCTTACATATGAAAAAGGCTGTAAATCCTTTGTTGTACACATAATAAATAATGAACAAATTAGTAAAGAAGATAATCCAGGATTCGAGGATATCCTGATCCTGCAAGATTTTTCGGATTTCTTCCCGAAAGAAATTCTAGCTTTACCTCCCAAAAGAGATCTATATTTTACAATCGAATTACAACTACGAGAAGTACCTAATTCAAAGGCTCCTTATCGAATGCACATATTGGAGCTGAACAAATTAAAATTACAATTACAAGAATTAATAGACAAAAACTATGTAATACCAAGTGTATCCCCTTAGGGAGCACTGATCATTTTTGTTAAAAAAAGACGGTACATTACATCTATGTATAAACTACCGTCAACTTAATAAAATGACAATTAAAATATGTATACTCTGCCTCGCATTGATGATCTGTTTGATCAGATCTACGGAGCGACTATATTTTCCAAAATAGACTTGAGATCTGGATATCATTAAGTCATAATTAAATATGAAGATATCTTTAAAACTGCTTTTAGAATTAGATACGGGCGCTATGAGTTTGTGGTTATGACCTTTGAGATAACTAACACTCCATCAAAATTCATGTGCTTAATGAGCAATGTCCTAAGTAAATACTTAGACAAATTTTTAGTCGTCTTTATAGATGACATTAATTTATTCTAAAACAAAAGAACACGACGGACATTTGCACATAACACTACAAGTCTTAAGAGAACATCAATTATATTCTAAGTTTAGTAAGTGTGAATTTTATAAAGGTAAGATACAATATATAAGGCACGTAATATCCGAAGAAGGGATATCGGTACACCCGGATAAGATAAAAGCAATAATTTATTGGTCTATCTCTAAGGACGTAACTGATGTACGATTCTTTATGGGAATAACAGGGTATTACAGAAAATTTATAGGAGGATTTTCGAAAATTGCAATTCCTATAGCATCATTACAGAAGAAGGACAAGAAATTTGTCTGGGATAAAAAATGCGAAGAATTTTTTCATAAATTAAAAGGATTATTAACCACTGCACCCATTCTAAAAATAGCAGATCCAGACAAATATTTCATCGTATGCACTGATTCATGCAACAAAGGTTTGAGTGGAGTACTGACACAAGAAGGTCATGTAATTGTGTATGAATCAAGGAAGTTAAAAACTCACAAAAAGAATTACGCAACTTATGACTTAGAGCTGACTGCCATAATCCATGGTTTAAAATTGTGGCGCCATCACCTAATAGGTAAAATATTTTTGCTAATGTCTAATAACATAGGCCTAAAATATCTGTTTGATTAGCAAAATCTACATGTAAGGCAAGATAGATGGTTATCTTTCCTTAGCGAGTATGATTTCGAAATCAAATTCGTTAAAGGAAAATAAAATAAAGTTGCTGATGCCTTAAGCAGAAATGCAGTAACAAGTTTAGTAGCTGCCATTAGCAGTTATAAAACTGATTTAGAGGATAATTTGGAAGAAGGAATAAACTGGACACAGAATATCAGACTTTAAAATAAAAAGTAACACATAATGTATCTGGAAAAATATATACAGATGACGGTTTTAATGAAAAATGTATAATGTTGTATAAAAACAAACTTTATGTGCCAAATATACCGGAAATTAAACTGCTGATTTTGAATGAAGTACACAAAAGTCCTTATTTCAGACATCTGAGGTATCAAAGATGATAACAATGTTGAGAAAAGAGTATTTTTGGTCTAATATGAAAAATGAAGTTGCGAAATTTTTAGCTAGGTGTATAGAGTGTCAGCAAGTTAAAGTTGAACATCAACACCCAACAGGTCTTTTACAACCATTACCAATTCCAAATTGGAAATGGGAAGTCATCAGTCTTGATTTTGTAACTAGCTTACCTGAAAACCAGAAAGAAAATGATTCAATTATGGTAGTTGTGGATAAACTAAGTAAGACAACACACTTTATACCTGTTAAAACAACTTATAAAGCTGCTAGCATTGTCGACATCTTTATGAAAGAAATCTTCCATTTGCATGAAATTCCAAAGGTAATAATTTCTGACAGAGATCCTAAATTTACTAGTAATGTTTGGAAATATTTATTCAAAGGACCATATGCTAAATTGAATTTCAGTACTGCTTACCATCCATAAACAGATGGACAGATAGAAAGAGTCAATCAAGTACTAGAGGATATGTTACGAATGTATGTTAGAGACTATACCAAGAAGTGGGAAGACTATTTGCACTTAGTTGAATTTGCTTATAATAACCATTATTAAGCTTCAGAAAAGCTTAGTCCTTTTGAAATATTATGTGGTAGAAAATATAACACTCCTATTACATGGAGTAACCCAGTAGACAGATTGATGTCAGGACTTGACATGTTAAAAGAACTCGAACTAACAATGAAACAAGTACAAAGCAATTTGAAAGCTGCTCAGGATAGACAAAAAAGTCATGCCGACCTTAAAAGAAATCCAAAGGAACTCCAAGTAGGTGAGCATGTGTTTGTTAAGGTAAAACCCAGAAAGAGCTCCCTTAAACTAGAGAGATGTGCTACATTACCACCCAAGTATTGCGGACTGTTCAAAATATTGAAAAGAGTGGGGCCAGTGGCCTATCAATTAGCTTTGCTACCTAATATTAGAATACATAATGTCTTTCACATTTCTATTTTGAAGAAATATGTACACGATGCTACTCATGTGATCGATTGGAATGTGATTCAGGTAGAACCAAAATAAGAATTTTCAGTGGAACCAGACTGTATTCTCGACAAAAGGGAATTTTTTCTTCAGAATCGCACCATTGAACAGGTAAAGGTGCAATGGTAACACCTCAGTTTAAATGAAACAACCTGGGAATTGGAGAGCGATATGCGGGTGGCATATCCGGCTCTGTTCTAAGAAGACTCAGAATAACTTAAGCAACATCAAGGATGATGTTGAGCTTAAAGAGGGGGGGTGTTTGTAACATACCCAGAATTGAAAAAAAATGTTTATTATTTATTTCAGAAGAAATATTATGTTAAATTTATTGTAAATTTTTATGACCAAGTTTGTCAAAGATGACTATAATTGAAGAATTATTTATTTTAATAATTAAAAAGAAGAGACACCTATCCAAGGGAGACTGTTAAAAGGGTGTTCACTGACCCACTAGGAGGAATGAGCAACTATAGAAGGCTGCTTGACAAGTGGCATCACTAGCATTTCACTTTCCAGCTCCTACAGGAGCATAATCCCTAAAAAAGTGGTCATGTTCCTTGAGAGGGGGAACTGAGCTAGTGGCTCATTTAATTCAAAAACTGACCCAAATACCTATGAAATCTTATATATACCATCAAATTGAACATGAGGCTCACTACTCATTCTGTTTCTAAGTGAATGAACCTTGTGACTGTTGCAAACCTGAAAATTCAGGCACACGAGGAATTTGATGAGGGGATAGCTAAAGTGGAATTGCTGAGCTAAGTCTGCCCTTGAGTGCTAAGTTACAACAAGTTTGTTGTGTGGGCTATACTTAGAGATATTTGTCCTAGTGGTTTAGTGAACACGATCGAGGGTCCTAAGCTAGTAATCTGGCTGCTTCAGGAGACGGTTGGCTGGAAAGGTCTCACTTGGGTGTTGAGTCCCCTTTTTCACACTATCCAAGTTCTAATTACTGCTAATTAATGATGTTTTATTTCTATGTGTGAATATTGGATATATGCTCAGTATTATGTAACTCTCACATTGATAGTTTATGTTCTTATTTGTATTTCCTATCTGACAATTGCTTAGGAATAGGTTATCAGCTACAGAGTTTGTAGACATTATTCCTTATTACTTCTAAAGAAAAAGAAATATGAAATTAGTATAGGCTAATCTTTTAAATTAGTTTTAGATTAAAACATAATTTTTTTTTTTTTGTCTTGGCATTTTAAATTATAAACACTTTTACCTCAGTTCCTTTTAAGTCTACTTCGGTATTCCATAGTTAGACTAGGTTTTAAAGAACTAATAATTTTGTTCCATAGTATAGACCATCGAAAACACCTCACGAGAACTGTCACTGAAGTTATTATAATATTCATAGTTGATACCGAGACTACCTTAATATAGGTATTTAAATGCAAAGATCTCTCTCTCTCTCTCTCTCTCTCTCTCTCTCTCTCTCTCTCTCTCTATATATATATATATATATATATATATATATATATATATATATTATAGTAGACTAATAACTTATGTTGGGAACAAAACTCCTCAATAGTTTTGTAAACTATTTAGGGTTTGAACCAGTGATAGAATCTAATCCTCTACAGAAATAAACATAAGAAATTAGAACAAATCCAAAGGTTTAGATCTAATTATCCTTTTTCATTATGGTCGAGTTTTGGTCTCTTAATCAACCCTTAGATTCAGTTAGTAAGAAAATAAAACACTTCTTATTATAAATAATAATTGAGCCAGTTTTTCTTGAAATATTAATAACACCAAGTTGAGGTTATCGAAAGTCCATAACACTGGTTACAAGCTATAGGCCAGATTGGTGTTGTTATCATCAACTATGTGCTTGTAGAAGAAAGTCACAAACAAACTTAGGGCTTAATGTTTTTACTTCCAAAAATAGTATTTTATCTAAGAAGAGACTAATATTTAAACTATGGCACTATGACCTCCTTTAACACTGTCGCAGTGGAAATGGCCTCACGGCCTTATCTAAGGATACACACGATAGTATAAAATGGCATCACAGACTTATCTAAAGACAAACATGACAATATCATAAAAAATATAAACTGTATAATAACAAACATAACAGAAAATGGAGAAAATCTCATTAGAGGAAATTTCAACTCAAAATGGGTCTCCTAAAAAAAAATAAAACAATAAAATAATATTTATTAATTTTGGAGGAAGAAAAGAAAAACCCTATTTTTGTGTTCATATTTTCGAGATATATCCCCGTGTTTTACTCAAATTTTGATCAGGAGAGCTCGTTGGATGCAAAATTAAATTTCGCATCCACCAAGTACCCACTCGACATACTTTTTACAGACCCCTCTACCCCCAAAACAAGAAATACCTAAAAATGTGATGATGATGTCATCATCACGTTTTTCAGGTATGTCTTGTTTTTGGGGTAGAGGGGTCCGTCAAATTTATGCCAAGTAGGTACTTGTTGAATGCCTAATTTAATTTCGCATCTAACGAGCTCTCTCAATCGAAATTGAGGAAAAACATAGATATGTCAAAAATACGAACAAAAAAGTAGTTTTTTTTTATGATACATATTTCCAAATTTATATTAAGAAATTGTTTAATACCTATATGGTATTTCAAATTTAAATTAATTTCATTAGCTAACACATGATGACATAGAATTTGAATTATGGTTAAAAGGCCCATTTTGAGTTAAAATTTCCTCTAATGATTGTAGCAAAGATTTAAATATAGGAAAGATTTGCATAGTGTTATATTATGTCCTCACAGAGTCATAACCATGGAATTTATTTATACAAAACCAGAGATCGAAATAGAGGCCTTACGACTGCACCATTTTATTTTAGTACAAAACAATGAAACTGTGAAGATCAAGAAAGGTTTTAGGATTGTAAATATAAAAGCCACATGGGAAACACCTCATACCTTAAAAAGATAAATAATATGATAGTATTGACAGTGGCTATATATCCCACAGTTTTCAACCCAAAAACGAATGTAATAGTATAGAGGCCTCACAACTACTTCATTCTTTTAAATGTTTACCAACATAACATTTTATGCTAAAATCTAGTACTAAGAGAAGCAATGCTCTAAACGTTACAATACATGAGTATGGAGTTATACAATCCCTCATGGGGTCCTTCATATTTTAAGGAATTATACACAGAGACAATCATTGACTGTTATCAAAATAAAACCCTATCAAAATTCATGTTCAAAACAGAAGTAACACAGTCCATTGACTTCACTATCGAAGGGATATTCTTCTTACAATGTAAAAACTAAAGTATTCCAGCTACCAAGGGCACATTATCACTCTCACAGATGCACAGGTTCAACACTTTCAACAAATGAATAACAAGTCTTGGAGGTTCAGCCATAGAGCCACGGAGGGGGCCAAGACAAGTATTACTCGACTAACAAGCCTTTTGACGCAACATCCAACTAAGAACCTATAGCCAATGAGGATATCCATACAACCCTCCTGTAGATTACAATTTTTGGTGGTCAAAACATTGTAGTATGTCAAGAATCAAGTTACGTTTTAAGATTTTTTGTTCATCAAAAGGTTTTAAGAGAAGATTTTTACTTGGTAACTGCGAGTTTTTTCTCCTACAACAAAACCAACACCACCATCGAAGTAGTGTGATGGTACATACCAGGATGAAGAGCAATGAGTACCGATCAACACAAATCCTCTGGTTAATACCTTCAAAACTGTAATAGAGAGCAAACAAAGGAACCGATGGAACTCCATAGAGCAAAACATAACAAAAAGAGGCTTCACGGACAAGTTCCACATTTTTTGAATAAACATCAAAACCTTAGGGTTTCATTAAGTCTTCTGACTGCCAGCTTGAGGATTAAAGGTACCCATAGGGCTACGCAGGGGAGCATTCAGTATGAAGCTCGTACTCTATACCAACTCTCACCTCAAAGTGTCGAGTGAGACTACCTTGTAATTCAAGAGCCTAATGCACGATTATATAGTGCTGTGTAATATTAACTTGGTTTTGATTCTTAGCATAGTATATAGTATGGTAGGTACTTTAGTTTAGAGTTTTGCTTAGGTTGTCCTCAACCCTTAGTGATCTACCTTGCTTGCATAGGATATTAATGCCTTGGGGTTTAGGAACTTGTTTTTAGCAAAACTTAAAATGAGAACTCTTTCACCTACACAAAATGAAGCAAGGGATTCCTTTGTTAGCCTTAAAGGATAAGTAAGACATTGACCCCTTTAGCATCTCATAGGAGAACAAAAAAAAACTAAACAAACAATGGGGAACAATTTTATAATTTACAACCAACATGGATTAAAAAGCAGCTTTTGTCGCAAAATAGCATCAACTAGAATATATGATTTGAAATATTTAAAAAGTCATAATTTGAAACATGTTAATGGTAACACAAAACATAGGCACACAAGTCTTTCGGATAAATCGTTTATCTTTATGACAGAAGAATTGAAGTATAACATCTCTCGGAATTGTTTCCTAGGAACTTTTTAAGTTACATGCAGTAAATAAATTGTTTTATTTATTTATGAAATTTAGGGATATATATATATATTCCCTTTAAGACTTAAAATATGGGTCTATTGGCGAATATAGCTATGCATATGCCTTTCTAGCTAATAATGGTGGTAACACTGCTAGCTTTGCTACTGCTTTTGAGTCTTTAGGATTTTCTTTTGATATGCTTTTGCTGCATGTTTAACTAGTGGTTCTCTTGTTGTTGGTTCTACTATTGGATTGTTGACTTTTGTTTATTAAAATTAGAAAAAGTAGAAGATTGTTTTTTTTTGTGTGTAAGTCTGCAATGTATTAATCAGTTATACAAAAAAAAGTATAGAATGTAGTATTTTGGATAGATGAGTGGGGTGGTCTAAACCTACTGCCCTAGTTCGTCAAAAACATAAAAACCAACAATAATTGTAAGAGGAGGCACAACAACCCATTCAACAGATGGGGGCCTAATGCACATTTAACACGTTTATACAAATATTACAGTATTTATCAAAAAAAGCAATTACCCATACATAAGATGGGGGGCTATATCAAAGTTTATGTAGCAGGAATATTCATGAGAAAACCATAAAACCAGTATGTAACATCCCCTCAGAACACAGCCGAAAAACGTGAAAAAGCATTCCACTCAGTCAAGTAAAGCCTTGAGAACTCAATGAAAGGTGACTGTGTGTCATCAAAGTACTTATGAATGCTAAGGGTGGTTGTATTTTTGATATAAAAAGACCCTAAATTCCAATATCTATATATCTATATATTTTGGACACAAATACATAAATGTGTGACATAAATTTATATGACATGAACATATATATAAGGAAAATGATTTATTTTTATTAATGAGCTAGAGTAAAAAAAATACATAATTTATATAATTCGAAGTCACCTTATGACCTCAGCTACATGCGACTTCATTACACTTGTTCACCATGGAGTGAATCATGGGATTTATTCCCTTGAGAAGGTGAAGGGTGTAAAATACTTGGATGCCACTTGTTTAAGTGCAGGTCAAAGGTTTTTGGCAAGAGCTATCTATTGAGCGACAAAGCATTTAATGAGGATATAGCAAAGTTGAGGATGGTTGGATATTGAGTTGCTAAAGATCCAATGGCTGCAGCTGTATTAAATGCTCTGCAGCTCAATAAATTGCTCTTACCAAGGTTTTTGTGTTTAAAAACGCATTGTTTTTGTGTTTAAAAACGCATTGATTCTTCGTAGTAGGGGGATGGAAACCTTGGGCGGTGCTGTGAATCACCCTCCTTTGTCCCCTTTTTCTCCTCTTAGAGAGGGCTGCCATTGTCTACGGAGGAGGATCTTGATCAAGGAGATCACTCCTGGGTTTTGTTGATCGGCCATCGATCAATTTGGATGGAATCTTGCCAATATCCGGGAGATGACTGGAAAAGAATACCTTTGCAGTTCTTGTTGGGTTCTCAGGGTGTTATTGCGATCGATCGTGAATGTTTTTTTCCATATCCGGTATGCATTTGTCTTTGTATATGGTTCTTTATTCACGATTTGTAAGTTTTAGCTTTGTATAGTTTCGTTGTATTGGGATTGCTTTCAGCCACTGCTAGTGTCTGTGAGTAGATTTATCTGGTTCATGGTTCAACAACAGTAAGTCCGCTATTCTTCAAACCGATGTTTGCAATATCTATTTAATGTCGATCCATTAGAGATTCCACACCAATTCCATTTTAATGGCACAGATTCGAGATTAGGAAATACTGTCATAGATTCATGATTCATTTAATCCCAGATCTATGAAGTTTGAAAATAAAACACCATTTGCAAGTGTCTTGAATCTGAAAGTTCCTAGTTAATGGATAGATTTTGAGCTTAGATGACACATCATTGTCATTTTAGATTTAAAGTTACTGTCATTATTCATCTTACTCTAGATCTATTAGATTCACGATTCATTTTTTTTTCAAGTTCGATTGAGATTAAAGTAAAATCCTTCTTAATGCTTTCTTTGACTATCTGGGCTTCAGAATTGGGTAAAATCCCAAATTGCATCATTGCACTATGCACATATCTTGGAGATGGTATCATGGTAGAACTCTATAACTCTACTCGTCTTAAATAAATTTCTGAAATTCTGCTGCCTGATTCTTAAAAGATCTAATTTGTGGCCGGAAAAGGAAACGTCTACTACAAGGTTACTTACTCACTATTTCTCTAGTATAGATCTGGAATTCGAAAGCTATTCCTCCACTGTCAACGTTGTATTTATTGAATATCTGCCAGCAATTTTGGTTAAGAACTGATTTTAATTTTAGTTGCCGACGATTTAAATAAAATCGAGTAAGAGTTTGTGACTGATTTATAGGTTAATACCTATTTTATGTTAGGAGTAAACTTTTTACCGACTATTTGCATCGGACGACCTGGCTCGCATGATCTGTCACATCCGAAGTTGCTGGTCATACGATCGGTGCAAATGGTCGGGTAAAAAATTTACTCGTTTTATGTTATGGATATATCTAAAACTTAATCTAAACTTATTCACAATTTGGGTGAATATAGATATATATTGGAACTTGAAGATAATCTCAGTATCGAACTTAAACCAAGTCATTCAAAACTCGCGAATGAATTTATAGATTAAAATATATGTTATATTGATGAATTTAATCGAATGATATATATATCAAATTGTACATGTTTATGCTTGAGAGAGAATATAAATGTTCTGCAAATCCATCCAAAAACTCCACCCTTTCTTTTCTATTTTCTTAATATTGTGTGAAGAAGAAAAGTGACGCTAACTTTCCTTGAATTATTTTTTTACCTCTTCTATGGGAAAACAACCTACTAGGCCGTTTATTATTCATCTTCATGTGGATATATTTTAGTATTAAGGATTCTAATATCGTGTTCTATAAAATGCCAAGAGATCTTGGGTTATTGCCATAGAGTATTAAAGAGTAGTACATTTTTATAAAATGGCAAGAGATCTTGGGTTATTGCAGATATATTTTAGTATTAAGGATTCTAATATCGTGTTCTATAAAATGCCAAGAGATCTTGGGTTATTGCCATAGAGTATTAAAGAGTAGTACATTTTTATAAAATGGCAAGAGATCTTGGGTTATTGCAGTAGGCTGTTAATGAGTAATTTAGTGTAAAGTATGTGCTCTTTTAAATATATACATATATGTTCATAATGTGATTATGAACTATTAATATTTTATTGCAAAGCTTGGAACTCATTAGCTCTCATGGGCATTGGATATTTGGTTTGAAGCAAAGTATTGCTTAAATGGATTTAATTTTTTATTATAGCATATATAACCCATAAGGAAAATTAATAATTTTCATATACATATATGTTAATTTTATTATGAACCATGAATATTTTAATAAGAGACATTACTCTATATAAAGAAATATATTGGGAAAACCTTACTATAAAATGTATATAGATTAAAGTGAAAATTGATTTATAGGTAAAGTGGAAAACTATACTTTTGGAAATCCCTTGCTAAAGTATATATATATACACACACATAGTGGGATAATGCTATATTTATAATTAGAGTGTAATTCGTACTCTGAATATAAATATAGTTAAATAGGACAAACATTGTTATGAGAGTGACTTATTATAAGAAAGCCTGTGTATATATATATGTGTGTGTGTAGTGTTGTTATATATTTTAAGTTCTGAATTGAATATGTTTATGTATGTGTTTTTGTTTATAAAGACTTGGATCATATGTGCCTACTATTTACTAAAATCTAGACCATGCACTTTTCAATGTTGCAGAATGGACCAAGTATGCATCTTGATTAGTATTAGTCATTGTTCTGTAATTGTTAAAGAGTATAGACCAGGAGTGACCTATTGCGCTTTTGGAATATGTTTATGTGAAAAGGTCTTCCATTTAAATGGAAAACCTTACAAAGAAGAAAAATGGTTATTGGAGAGTATTCTCGATGAAAGAGATTGGAGGTAAAAAAAAATTGGCAGTAGATGTGCCATGAAATTGTAATTCTTCTCTTGATAAAACAATATAAAGGCTAACAACTTTTGGTGGACGTAGCCTCATGGATGGGGTGAACCATGTATATGATGTCTCTCTCTTTTTCTCTCTGTTTTATGTTTGTAGATACTCATTTTTATGATGGTATTTAATGCATGGATGATGCACAACAGGACAAACCATACGAGAGCAACCCGAACCAGAAGAGAAGGAGAAGAACCAAAACCAAAACCAGAGCTCTTAATAGAGGAAGAGACCTACAGGCTGGGTTCGAAAACTTCGTATCCCCAATAATATCTATAGATAGCTTATCAGACATTAATGGGGAGTTAAGATGGCAATGCCTCTTCCATATCCCAACAAAGCCGAACCTGACTACGACTAGTAGATGAAGTTACCATAGGGTCATTTCCGACCATGGCTGGTAAATGCTAGTGTCAGCCATCTGCGGATGAGTGTTGAAAAAGCATCATCATAAGCGAACAATTAATGTTGTTTGAGAGGGAGGGAAGGGTGACGAAGGTGGTGTGACGTACCAACCTTCGTGGCATTCATGCGCGTGGGAGCGTCATCCACAATGGGGTTGGCTAAAACAATGGAGGCACATTTGTCAATAGTGGATGTGACTGTGGGGTCAGCTATGGTCCCGTCATTTAAATGCATATGACCACCAGCCTTTCCTGCCTCGGAATCTAGAAACATGTCATCAATGCTTAATAAATGCGGTGCATATGGCAGTGGGTCATGTTGGTTGTTCGATTGTGGTTCTGCCACGGAAGCATAGCCACAGTCCTTTCCACCATTGCTAGCGAGACGTTGGTCACCCACATTTGAAGAAGTAGAAGATTGTTGTTGCTTTCTATGTCATGTTTTCATTTTATTGTTGTTTTCCATGTGAAGTTTTGATTTGATGTAATGAATTCTATCTAATTTTTAAAGTTTTTTATGAAATTAATTATTTATTAACAAAACATTTTTTAATGTTTTTATAATTTGTACTTTTTTAACTTCTATTTTATTTTCAAGATTAACCACATTGTAACATATTTATTTATATTACATATTAATTTCAACTAATAAAATTCAAAAATTTCAGGATTAATTTTAGGCTTTTATATTTAATTATTTAAATTTACTGATTAGTATTATAACTTTTATGTTTAATTATTTAAATTTACTGAATAGTATTTTAACTTTTATGTTTAATTATTTAAATTTTATGATGCCAAAAGTTAAAATAAACATTAATAAAATAACTTAAATGATTTTTTTATTATCTAGAACTGGCTTTTATCTAGAATTGCTTTTTGATTTGCTTCTTGCATCTTTAACTACTCGTTATGTTGTTGTTGATTCCATTCTTGACTTTTGTTTATTAAAAAGAAAGAAAGAAGGTGTTGCTTTCAGTATAATGTTTTGATTTTGTTGTTGCTTTATATGTGATATTTTGATTTGACATAATAAATTTTATGTAATTTTTTCATGTTTTATAAAAATAATTATAAATTATTTATTAATATGATATTTTTTTAATATTTTTATAATTTCAATTTTTAACTTAGATGTCATATTACATATTAATTTTAATTAATAAAATTAAAATTTTTCTTTTAATTAACTTATTTATTAATATTGTAACTTTTATTTTAATTATTTAAATTTTATGATGAAAAAGTTAAAATTCACATTAATAAAATAACTTAAATCAAAATTTGAATAATCAAAATTATTTCATAATTAAGTAAAATCTTTGTCTTCAATTAAGGTAAAATTTTCATCATATTTAAAAACTAGCACATCCACACAGTTTGTGGCTAGATCACATCTATAGGGATCAAATGATCAAAGATAGGGATGATATGGAAGACACCTTGAATTTGTTTTTTTATTCCATCATATTTAAAAAATATATTAAATTTTGATTAGCTTAAAAAAAATCATTTGTTTTCTTAAGATGTTAAAATATATCATAACTTATTTGATTAGAGGACAATCATCATTCCATCATAACTTATTTGATAATGAGAACGATTATCACTAGATATTATTATAGCAAATGCAAGTAGACTCATCACCTTTATTTTATGAAAACCATGTAGCTATTATTAGCACAACCACAAGTAAAATTGCATATGAATGTCTATAGGTACAATTAGCCACTTAGTTTTGTGGAGATGACTCACTCTTAAATAAAGACTAAACATTAAACTAATTACCATATAGTTATAGATATTTATTTATGGTATAATATAAACATTAAATTAATTAAAATAAACATAAAACAAATACTATTTAATAAAATAAACTATTATTATTACTTTTTTCTTTAACCACCACTTAACTCAAACTCATTTAAATATTAAACAAGATTCATTTAAGTATAACAAGATATGATGACCATGAAATGAATCCCTAGTGTACACTTGTGACACTCTTAACAAATACAAGTTCCTTATCAACATTATTTTAAGGAAACTAGGATACTTCTCAACCAATCAATAGTTACCTAAATAGCTCACACAATGAGTTCCCAAATTGAATAGAACTGAATTAAAAAAGGTAGTCTAAAGAGAATACTTTTTTTTTCCAGGTTTTTTTTCGATGATGTTTTTGGGTGAATCAGGGAACCATTTCTAGGAATTCCACATAACAATTATTAAACTTGCATGATTTGGTTGCCCCAGGGATACAGTGCATAATATGCTTTTAAACTAACAAAAACAATTTGGACTGCATAAAAAATTGAATTAAAAAAAAACCTAATTATGACCACAAACTCGCGGTATAAGATCACATCATAGATCATTTTGTTAAGAAAGTATGAAGACCAAGATCATTTTGTAAATATGACCAACACCATTCGGTTGATCTTAAAAGGGTTTTTTAGTCTTGTTTATGACGTGGTATCGACTATCTGAAGTCCTTTGCGAGTGGGTATCAGTGGAGCGACAACACCTTGCTTTGCCAATATTTTTGATGTGGGAATGGTGGAAGGCATGGAACAGGTGTTTGTTTGATGGTCAGGTTTGGTCTCCGAAGGCAATTATTACTAAAACTATGGGTGCTTTTTGGGAAAAGAGGCTAACGAAATTGCAAAATGAACCTCGATCCTTCATGTTTCCAACCATAAACATGAATTCGGCTGTGAGTTACTTTGTGAGAAGATGGGAATGTGTGTGACAGGGATGCATTTAAAGATGCAACACCCCCCAATATTTATTTTTACTATTAATTCTCCTAAAAATACTCTGTTATTATTTTTATTATTCTATTTTATTTTTGACAAGGAAAATGTCAAGAATAAAACAATATGTAACCAAAAACAATTTTATTAAATAAAAAATGTTGAAAGGGGGACACAAGTGGAAATAACTGTTAAAGAGGGCTTGCTAACCGACAAGAGGGAATGAACAAGTGGCAAAGACCACTGAGTGAGAACTCAGGATGCAAGAGACATTATCCCCTAAAATCGGGTCATCATTCCTAGTTGAGTGCTAAAGAGCAGGAGGCTCATAAATGACCAAGACCTAGAAAAAATACTATAAAATAGTATGTCCATGAGTAGCAAGAGGTTGACATTGGACTGGGGATTAATATCTAAAAAATCATGCTAGAGATGGTGCATTAATAATTTGTTCTTGTAATGCCTCTGATAATCCTTATTTTTCTCTGTAGAAATAATTGTATTCAACTAACTCTTATCGACTGTAACTCTGAGATCTACAATCATCGATGTGAGACCTAAGTTATGGTTATGTGTAACTCAGGAAACCCTTAGTACGTGTTAGATATTAACAGTAAAGTAACCATAACGGTTAAACTTGGATCAACGCTATTTCTTTTGTAAAGCACTAATTGATTTAATAACCTAACAGACGAGAAGGTAAGTTCTGATTTTTTTTACTCTGCGGACATAATAAATTCTGCTAGACTCAAACCCATAAAGTAAATTGTATACCTTTACTTGTTTTTAGAATCGATTTCTTTGGTATAGAGGAATCTGGACAATTATTTTTATAACTTCACTATCGAATTATAGATCCTTTTCTTAGCTTCACGACCCTTGTCAAACCTTTAACAAATTCTCTGTTATAGGTAATTGTTTACTTAAAAACAAATAAGGAAACATGTTACAGTATTTAGCCAAGCAAATTAACAGTGAATTGATTCTTATTTCGAAAATCTCTAAAATTGATGTCAAAACAATAAGGTAATCACATCATTAATAGGTACAGATCCATTCCTTAAATATTGCAATATTTCAAACGCTTAACTGAAATCGAGATCCTTATTTTTAGTAAAACGTTCTTACTAAAGCAAGTCTAGAAATCAACCAAGTAAATCAAGAATCAATATCTGATTATGGTTGTTTTAACAATCTAGTACCAACTACACAGTAACCCATAATGACGTCATTTAATTATCCTATACGCTGGATTACTCGGCGAAGTTAGAATTATGTCAAACTGTCTTTACCTACTATCAAACCCCAGTAGTCGGCTCAAGTTCTTTTACAGTAGGGCCTTTAGATTTTCTTAAAATAGCAACCATAATCACACCAGTCGCAGGGTCGAGCCCCAAGCTGGATTAAAAGCGTAGGTAATCACGATAGCCTAAATCTATTTGAAAACTAGAAGTAACTTACATAGGTTACATGATCAAATCTTGTATCTTAAACTTAATGTCAGAGTGGAAAAAACTTTACCCACACTGTATCTAGTATTAAAATTAGAAAATCGTCTCTTTACAAGTTAAAAACCATAGGATGAAATTACTGCAGGAAGAAATACCATCAAATAGTGGACTTTCCTATTGATAGATGAAAGAGTGTTGTAGAGTTTTGAACTTATCTCTTTTAAGTTCACGTAGGTGGGCGTCCTATCGCAGCCATGTAACCCTGACTTAATGTCAACCCAAAAGGTTGCCTTAATAGTGCATGAACAAATTTATGACCCTCATCAAGTACATATCAGACCTTGGCTTATGTGCGATCCTTTGTAAATTACATCATGATATAAATCTTTTTACTGCCAAGACCTTAGCTTATACAAGTCAAACTCTGGAGTCTTTTCCTTTTTACACCTTAGGATAAAGGTTTTGAAACTCTGCTTATTGTCCTAATTATACTTGTTAACTAGCATAAGGGGCGCACAAGAATTGGTTTAGATTAAATCGCGTGCAACCATAATATAACCATACCTTGGCATAAGGGAAACTTCATAAATCTAATGAGAATTATAGTGTGGAAAAGCATGGTCCCCTTTGGGAAGCCACAAGCAAAATATTTAAGACATTATGTTTTCACAAACAAAGGATAAGAAACTTCTTTCCACAAAAATAAACTAGTTATGGGTCTCAAAACCACTTGAAAACCACTTATGTTATACTTTTGAACATCTTGCATGCTTTTACAAACCTAAGTCTCGTAATTAGGGGTAGGAGTAGTACCAACTGTATAAATATTGTTGTATTTTACTTAACAAGCAATGATAGGATGGGGTGTCTACTGGTGTTGGATGAACCAGCCTTAGTACAAATTTAATTGAACAAGTTAATTAAGAACGTCACCTAAACGAAACACGATTGAATGTTCTCAGAAGAAATGGTCTCTTTCTCTTTAACCGAGTTCCTAACATCAACAACATAGAAACAACAATTTATCTAAACTTAGAATGTGATTCTTAAATGAATGAAAATAATTACATGCAATTCTTTTTACATATGTGAATTTTTGGGTATGTTACAAGTGGTATCAAAGAACGGTTTCAACACTAAGCCTGAATAGGCTCACACAAAAACTGGTTTTAGAAATAGTAAAACTAACTCATGTTTATTTGAAATTTCTCTTACATCCAGCAAAGAGAAGTATACATATATTTTTGCAGGACCATGATAGATACATGAATTCTTGGGGAAGAAGAAGAACATCACCCATAACAACTTTTAAGTAATGAGGAAGGTAACATAAGGGATGGGGAGTTCTGGGTAGATCTAAATGAGAGTTAGGACAACAAGTCTGAATTAAAATAGACTGTTAATGAACTAAGATCTGAGTTAAGAAAAGTCAAGGAGGACAATGAGCGAATTCTTAAGGCTCAAGAAGAATTGAACACTATCCTCCTAGCAAATATCTATAACGAAGAAAAAGAAAAAAACTAAAGAATCAGGGGAGGATTTTCCAAAAACAGCCCCATACAATAAACGTAATGGCAGAAAGCTGGAATTTTCCAACCATAACTCCGACACCTCAAGAGAAGAATCAGTTAAACACCAAAGAAAGTCACCTGAATCGAGCAAAAGCAGCGATGACAATAAAAAGAAAAAATACAGACCCTATGAGGAAATCTCTAGGGAATTCAAAAAAATTAAACCACCCATGTTTAATGGAGAAATTGAAAAGGGCGAGGAGGCGGAATCCTAGCTGTCCAGTATGAAGAAATACATTTAAATATATAATTACTCAAATGAATTGAAAGGTAAGATGGACATCTATAATCTGACCGAAAAGGCAGATATATGGTGGAAAGACATTAATAAGCTCAAATGTATAAAAGAAAGATATGTAAATTGGAAAACTTTTAAAACACTGTTTAAAAAAAATATATTTGTTTGAATAGTATTATGAGGAAAAATGTGACACCCTGTTTTGACATTTCTACCTGAACTACTATTATATGTTGTATTTGTTTGATTGTGAGACCTCGTCGGTTTGACGACACTGTGGACATATGGTTCTATTATTTTGTCGATATATATATGTGTGTGTGTGGTGATAGTATTATGGTCGGTAGTCATGTTTAGATATGTATCATGTGTTAATTATGTCAAATATATGGAAATTATTGAATGATGGGTACGTGGATACCGTGACAGATATATGTTGAAATAATGAATGTTATGCCAGGTGCATGGCGAATGAATGAGTTTATTGTTGTCATGTTATGATAAGATATGTGTGTACATATCGAGGATTATGCATGATATCCTATATTGTATGTCGAGGACTGACTTACAGGTTGAAACGGCTAAGTGATAGCTGGATCCTACGAGGTGGGAGGGCCTCGGGGACATGGACTTCTAGAGAAAAAATGGTATGCGAGTGATGCATTATTTACTTTCGTATGGTTATTATGCTGTTTATTATGATGTATGTTATGACATGGGTGGGGTAGGGTTCCAGGAAACTCAA